>JAHDVE020011736.1:0-38366 GCA_022606495.2 Halesus radiatus
ATGACCATTTTTATGAAGAATATTAGCACCGGTGCTTTGACTGAAGGTATGATCTTTATCAATAAGGTGATTGGCGAATTCTGAAAAACCGTTATTATTTAGGCATCTAAGATGTTCTTTAATTCTAATATTGACATTGCGTGTTGTTTTGCCAATATAGAATGCTGAACAATCATTACAATCTAATTTATATATTCCCGAGTGACTAAGCTTGTCGTCTTTATCTTTTGAGTTGATTAAAAATTTACTTAAATTATTATTTGTATAAAATGCAGGTCTTAATTCAGAAGGAAGATTTTTTACACTGCAGGAAGAAAAATGATTAATGAATAAAATACGCCGCCATTGGTAACTAAGATTGTTAATAGTGTTAATTTTATGTGGATTAGCGAATAAGAAGTTTTTAGTGGCTATTTGTTTTTTACTTAAAATTGTATCAATTAAATCGGACTCATATCCATTATTTATAGCTATTTTTTTAATTAATGCTAGTTCGTTGGAAAAATTAGTATTTGATAACGGTATCGTGACCAAACGATGGACCATTGAATGAAGCGCGGAGTGTTTATGAGAAAAAGGATGATTGGATGTATTACGTATAACAATGTCGGTGTAGCTGGGTTTACGAAATATATTAAAATTTATTTTATTATTTACGACAGATAAGGTGAGATCTAAAAAGTTTAAGGTTGAATTGTTGCCTATCTCTAATGTGAATTTAATCTGCTGGTGGTAGGAGTTTATAAGGTTGTGGAATGCATTCAATTGACGTTCTGTCCCTGTCCATATACAGAATATGTCGTCAACATATCTTTTCCACAGTAAAAAATTTTTTATAAGGGGTGAGGTACCCGTTAAAATTTTGTTCTCTAAATTGTTCATGAATATATCTGCAATCAGAGGGCTAGTGGGCGATCCCATAGGTAGGCCTTCTGTTTGCTGATATATAACACCCTTAAATTGGAAATAATTTTGTTTTAAGCAAACATTAAATAATGAAGTAAGATCATTTATGAACTCTTTAGACAAATCAGAACTATTTAACATATTAGAGATTAAACATTTGCTCTCTTCTATGGGAACATTAGGAAATAAGTTAACCACATCAAACGATATTAATTTACAATTTTTAGGGAGGATCAAATTTTTCAATTCTTCCACTAATGAAAATGAATTTTTGATTGTATGCCTTGGGGAGAAAACATTGGTATTATTGAACACATTAGTAATAAACGATGATAATTTAAAATTTGGGGCTTTACAACATGAGACTACTGGCCTGATGGGATTATTAATTTTGTGGATTTTGAGGAATCCATATAATTTTGGTGTTTTGGGGTTCTTAGTTAAAAACTTGACTTGTTGATATGAGTCATCTTGGAAAATTTGAGTTTTACACCCTTTTAGTGTTTGTTTAACGTTTTCTAGGAACTTGCTAGTAGGGTCTTTCGGAAGAATAACGAAGTTGTCATTATTAATGAAATCTTGGACTTTTGTATTGTATTCACTTCGAGGTATGATGATTACTGTGTTCCCCTTGTCCGCTTTAGTCAGGATCAAATCTTCATCTTCTAATTTGGCACGAATATTCTTCATTATGAAAGTCTCAGCATTTGGAGTAGGTTTAAATTTAGGTATTAGTTTTTTTATTGTTTCAGCACTTTTGTAGAAGAATTTATGAGGTTTGTTATATAAAGCTGTATCGATATCCACTGCAACGTTTTCTATTGCAGCATTAAAATTTTTATTTGTATACTTTAGGTTATATTTTAATCCCTTTGATAATAGGGACATCTCCTCAGGTAAAAAATGTACGGTTGACAGATTCTGTACACGATCAAAAAATGTATGAACCGGTTTTATGTTCTCAATATTATTAGATTTGTTTAGTGAACACAGAATATCTAGTTTTTATTAATTATATTGAGTTTCTTAAATGCTTTTACAGAAACTAGGTTTCTCACTTTGTCATCAAATAAATCCCACTCGACAGAGTGTAGTTCGTATACTAGTTCTGTATGTAAAAGTTTTAAATTTAATTTAATATTATTACGTTGTTTATAAGTACGTTTAAGATCTTCTTTTAACCATGCAAGTTTTGCAAGATAAATGGAAGATTCATGGATTGAAGAGATATTTTTGGTACTGTTAAAATGGACATTTAAGTATTTTGGAAATACTTTCCTTTTTAAGCACTGATTAAAAAAATATATATTAATACACAACACTTTATATTTTACGGAAAAGTTTTTATACATTTTTGCTTTTGTGGCCGTACTCGCCAATACTATATTTTGATAGAAAGCAGTCACTTTGTGGTTAGACATATTTAATGAAAATAAAACAATAACTTTGTTTATAACCACGAGAATTTTATTTAATTTTATTACGACCGACCGGTTTCGCTTAACATAAGCATCTTCAGGGTACAAAAATTAAACTGATCAAAAATACATAGTGTGTGTTTATATATACAAAATAGAATAAGACAGAACATAACATAGAACAAAGAAAAAATGAGATAGCATGAAATAGCATGAAATAGCATGAAATAGAAATAACCGAGCGAAAGAGACAGAAGTGCATATAATGGAATACCAAGGAATAACTGAACAGGTGATTATGGGATGGGAAATTTTACGAGATTATAGGGAATATACCTAATATTGGGCTATTGGACACATTTAGTTGATTATTTAGAATTTTATTTTTGGTTTTAACAGCTTTCTTTATTTCTAGTGATTCTAAATTATTCAATCTGTTTCCATGACCATTTTATGAAGAATATTAGCACCGGTGCTTTGATTGAAGGTATGATCTTTATCAATAAGGTGATTGGCGAATTCTGAAAAACCGTTATTATTTAGGCATCTAAGATGTTCTTTAATTCTAATATTGACATTGCGTGTTGTTTTGCCAATATATAATGCTGAACAATCATTACAATCTAATTTATATATTCCCGAGTGACTAAGCTTGTCGTCTTTATCTTTTGAGTTGATTAAAAATTTACCTTATTTTTATTCGTAAAATTTCCCATCCCATAATCACCTGTTTAGTTATTCCCTGGTATTCCATTATGTGCACTTCTGTCTCTTTCACTCGATTATTTCTATTTCATGCTATCTCTTTTTTTCTTTGTTCTATGTTATGTTCTGTCTTATTCTATTTTGTATATATAAACACACACTATGTATTTTTGATCAGTTTAATTTTTGTACCCTGAAGATGCTTATGTTAAGCGAAACCGGTCGGTCGTAATAAAATTAAATAAAATTCTCGTGGTTATAAACAAAGTTATTGTTTTATTTTCATTAAATATGTCTAACCACAAAGTGACTGCTTTCTATCAAAATATAGTATTGGCGAGTACGGCCACAAAAGCAAAAATGTATAAAAACTTTTCCGTAAAATATAAAGTGTTGTGTATTAATATATATTTTTTTAATCAGTGCTTAAAAACGAAAGTATTTCCAAAATACTTAAATGTCCATTTTAACAGTACCAAAAATATCTCTTCAATCCATGAATCTTCCATTTATCTTGCAAAACTTGCATGGTTAAAAGAAGATCTTAAACGTACTTATAAACAACGTAATAATATTAAATTAAATTTAAAACTTTTACATACAGAACTAGTATACGAACTACACTCTGTCGAGTGGGATTTATTTGATGACAAAGTGAGAAACCTAGTTTCTGTAAAAGCATTTAAGAAACTCAATATAATTAATAAAAAACTAGATATTCTGTGTTCACTAAACAAATCTAATAATATTGAGAACATTAAACCGGTTCATACATTTTTTGATCGTGTACAGAATCTGTCAACTGTACATTTTTTACCTGAGGAGATGTCCCTATTATCAAAGGGATTAAAATATAACCTAAAGTATACAAATAAAAATTTTAATGCTGCAATAGAAAACGTTGCAGTGGATATCGATACAGCTTTATATAACAAACCTCATAAATTCTTCTACAAAAGTGCTGAAACAATAAAAAAACTAATACCTAAATTTAAACCTACTCCAAATCCTGAGACTTTCATAATGAAGAATATTCGTGCCAAATTAGAAGATGAAGATTTGATCCTGACTAAAGCGGACAAGGGGAACACAGTAATCATCATACCTCGAAGTGAATACAATACAAAAGTCCAAGATTTCATTAATAATGACAACTTCGTTATTCTTCCGAAAGACCCTACTAGCAAGTTCCTAGAAAACGTTAAACAAACACTAAAAGTGTGTAAAACTCAAATTTTCCAAGATGACTCATATCAACAAGTCAAGTTTTTAACTAAGAACCCCAAAACACCAAAATTATATGGATTCCTCAAAATCCACAAAATTAATAATCCCATCAGGCCAGTAGTCTCATGTTGTAATGCCCCAAATTTTAAATTATCATCGTTTATTACTAATGTGTTCAATAATACTAATGTTTTCTCCCCAAGGCATACAATCAAAAATTCATTTTCATTAGTGGAAGAATTGAAAAAATTTGATCCTCCCTAAAAATTGTAAATTAATATCGTTTGATGTGGTTAACTTATTTCCTAATGTTCCCATAGAAGAGAGCAAATGTTTAATCTCTAATATGTTAAATAGTTCTGATTTGTCTAAAGAGTTCATAAATGATCTTACTTCATTATTTAATGTTTGCATAAAACAAAATTATTTCCAATTTAATGGTGTTATATATCAGCAAACAGAAGGCCTACCTATGGGATCGCCCACTAGCCCTCTGATTGCAGATATATTCATGAACAATTTAGAGAACAAAATTTTAACGGGTACCTCACCCCTTATAAAAATGTTTTACTGTGGAAAAGATATGTTGACGACATATTCTGTATATGGACAGGGACAGAACGTCAATTGAATGCATTCCACAACCTTATAAACTCCTACCACCAGCAGATTAAATTCACATTAGAGATAGGCAACAATTCAACCTTAAATTTTTTAGATCTCACCTTATCTGTCGTAAATAATAAAATAAATTTTAATATATTTCGTAAACCCAGCTACACCGACATTGTTATACATAATACATCCAATCATCCTTTTTCTCATAAACACTCCGCGTTTCATTCAATGGTCCATCGTTTGGTCACGATACCGTTATCAAATACTAATTTTTCCAACGAACTAGCATTAATTAAAAAAATAGCTATAAATAATGGATATGAGTCCGATTTAATTGATACAATTTTAAGTAAAAAACAACAACAAATAGCCACTAAAAACTTCTTATTCGCTAATCCACATAAAATTAACACTATTAACAATCTTAGTTACCAATGGCGGCGTATTTTATTCATTAATCATTTTTCTTCCTGCAGTGTAAAAAATCTTCCTTCTGAATTAAGACCTGCATTTTATACAAATAATAATTTAGGTAAATTTTTAATCAACTCAAAAGATAAAGACGACAAGCTTAGTCACTCGGGAATATATAAATTAGATTGTAATGATTGTTCAGCATTCTATATTGGCAAAACAACACGCAATGTCAATATTAGAATTAAAGAACATCTTAGATGCCTAAATAATAACGGTTTTTCAGAATTCGCCAATCACCTTATTGATAAAGATCATACCTTCAATCAAAGCACCGGTGCTAATATTCTTCATAAAAATGGTCATGGAAACAGATTGAATAATTTAGAATCACTAGAAATAAAGAAAGCTGTTAAAACCAAAAATAAAATTCTTAATAATCAACTAAATGTGTCCAATAGCCCAATATTAGGTATATTCCCTATAATCTCGTAAAATTTCCCATCCCATAATCACCTGTTTAGTTATTCCCTGGTATTCCATTATGTGCACTTCTGTCTCTTTCACTCGGTTATTTCTATTTCATGCTATTTCATGCTATCTCATTTTTTCTTTGTTCTATGTTATGTTCTGTCTTATTCTATTTTGTATATATAAACACACACTATGTATTTTTGATCAGTTTAATTTTTGTACCCTGAAGATGCTTATGTTAAGCGAAACCGGTCGGTCGTAATAAAATTAAATAAAATTCTCGTGGTTATAAACAAAGTTATTGTTTTATTTTCATTAAAGATAATATTAACACATCCCAAATGAACCACGATACCGAAAAAACGACAGAAATTAAAAAGATTTCAGTCGCATCTGGGACTCGAACCCAGGACCTCTTCCTATCCGGGGTAACCGCTTAACCAACTTAACTACTTACGTAGAGGTCCTGGGTTCGAGTCCCAGATGCGACTGAAATCTTTTTAATTTCTGTCGTTTTTACGGTATCGTGGTTCATTTGGGATGTGTTAATATTATCTTCTTCAATGATTAAAATATTTCAATGAGGTTTACAAACTTCAATAAGTTATAAAAAAATAAATTGAATATTATTTCGGTTTTGATGTGAGTACGGAGAATACTAGAATTGAAATTCTAGAATTATTTCTTTCAGTACATATAATGAAATATGTATTTTATTTGATGTAGTCTGTTATATTTTTAATATATTTACTGGTTTGTATAACACTTAACCCTATTTTAATATGTATATATTTCATTTACTAGTTTTTTTTTGTTGTCGTATTTACTTGCTTTGTTACTATATACTTTTAACTAATTTCTTATACTCTTTTGTACAACCCACTCTTATAATGTAACCACAGGATAAACTATTATTCATTGTGATAATTACGCTGTAACTACATACTGTTATATTGAATCTACTTACTTCTTTTACACCTATTTATTATTTTATGTGTGCATTATTGTATTCCCTTGTAAAACTATGTGATAAATGTATTAACATGTAAAAGCCTTCTAGGCGTCAATAAATAAATAAACATTATAAGATAACCTATGCGGTCAATGTAGTAATTTCATGCTTCAGATTATTTGTTTTACAATTAGGTACATATTTTATTGTTTTCTCCATGCTTTGCAACTCCGTATTACATAACAGTCATATGAATGCACGATAATACTACTATATATACAATTATCTTGTTTATTAAAAAAACGTTTTTTTTTAAATACTGTTACGTTACCTACTTTTCAATGAAAAGCCCAATGGGGCGCGAATAAATAAAAAAAAAAAAATATCCCGCAGTATTTATTTTATTATAATTTTTTTTTATTCTTCTTAAATTTATTTTTTATTTTTTATGTGTATTTGATTTATTCACTCCTAGAAGGCTTTCACATATTGATACATTTATCACATAGTTATTATACACGGGAGACATAGTTATTATACACATAATGTACACATAAAATAATACATAAAGTGTAAAAGAAGTATGTAGATACAATATAACAGTATGTAGTTACAGCATAATTATCGCAATGAATAATAGTTTAACCTGTGGTTACATTATAACAGCAGGTTGTACAAAAGAGTATAAGAAGTAGTTTAGGGCATAATATAATAACATAAGTATAAAAAAAGTGAGAAGGTAGATACTATGTAAGTAGCTAGTTTCAGCGCAATAGGTGGGTAATAAAGGCAGTAGATTTATAATTACTATGACGTTGTAAAACATTAACAGTTTATAATTAATATAGGTGTTTATAAAACAGCAATATTGTTATTAGTATTATTTCATTTCTTTTATATAATAATAATAATAATTGGATGATTTGCATAGCGCCCTTCTTGTGAAAAATCACCTCAAGGGCGCTGTACAAATATTACTTTCTATTCTTTATCAAATTATGTACAAACAGATTTTAACAGTGGCTGTTTTATCCTCCTTGTCTATTGATGTTACATTTATTAGAAAATTGGTGGCACAGGAAGAGTTAGTATTTATTTGAAATATTTTTACTTTATAAGAGTGGAGAATATTTATAAAATATATTTTTATTTTTATGTTTTATTTTATTATAATATCCCGTAATTTATAATATGTCTACCACAATATTTATATATAAGTGCATATACTCGTATATATAAAACTATCTCCTTGGTGAGAAAGAACACGTCACCGAACCAAAAAGTTTCTTGGAGTGGGTATTAAAAAAATATGTATTGCATTTTGAAAGTTAACATGCAAGTTTTTACTAGTACCAAATAAAATATACGTCAAGCCTTTCCACCAGTTTTCAATCTCTCACTGGCGCCTTAATTCGTACAAGAGAGCGAATGCAATAAGTACTTGTACCTTTTCAATCTCATCGGGGTAGAACTCTTTATCCCAGGGGGAGTACAGCGACGATGAGACGTAAAGTCTCTTTCCGTCGAGAGACAGCTGCAGCATCTGGGGTGCTCCGTCCAACCTCCTCCCCTTTACAAACACTGGCTCTGGTTGTACCTGTTAACGGAAAATAAAGTATTTGTAGTAAGTACTATTAGGTAATCGAAATGTGTAGATATATTTTTCTTTTTAAAGACAATAAAATGTTAAGAATGAATAATCATCTAAGTATTTTCTTTAAAAAAAAGTTACTACCAATCTTTAAGGCATATATATTTTTTTTACACTAACCCCATACAGGAGGCCTTGAGGAAAACAATTCTCTCAGGTCCTATGTCATATTAGGGGATGCTGTGAGGAAGTAAATATTTGAACTACTCGGAATAATTCATTATTTATTTAGACGCCCGTTGGGCTTTATATCATACATAGATACACAAGAAAAAAAATATAATGTGTTAGTTATTACGCAACACTCCTTAAGTGATCAATTGCATTTATGCATTTACTTTTATGTAAGTACCGCGTAAGAGTTTCAACTGCTCCCAACTGCCTATTATAGCCAGTGAGACTACGGCATCCCCGATTGGGGTATGAAGGTAGTGGGGGGGGAGGAAACGGGGTAGGCGAGGTAGTACGAGGTAGTAGAAGTAGGCGAGGTAGTACCTGGCTATTCATATCTGGTCACCAAAGATGGCTAAAGCAATTTCAAGCATAGTTTCGATTTTGAATGGTGGTCTTTACTAAATGTATTTACTAAGCTGGAACGTGCTGAAAATATACATTTATTTTAAAAATTAATACATTGTGAAAATAACGGATTCGTAGCCAAGGATCGTTACCACTCAACCATGGAGGCCGTCATTGTATGTACGAGGTGTGTTCAAAAGAACAGGTGAATTTTGAATTTTCGCGGGCTGTGTACATTCGATTATCGATTTTTTTTGTTATGTTGGTACACATATGTTTATCATATATTAGCATTATCAGCCATTTTGGATTAGTATTTTGTTTTTGACAACTGGAAAGGTTAGTCACGTTTTTGTGTGTTCTTCGATTTTTTACTTTAGGTTCGTTTTCTGAGGCATCATCAGTCCGATTGAAGAGAAATTTTAGATTTGCTTTGTTTTCTATGTCCTTATCAGCATTTCTTCAAAAAATCTGGTTCGTTTTCTGGGGCATCATCAGTCCGATTGAAATGAAATTTCAGATTTGCTTTGTTTTCTATGTCCTTATCAGCATTTCTTCAATTACTAAATTTATTTTAGAAAAAAATCGAAGAAAAAATAAAACGTGACTAACCTTTCCAGTTGTCAAAAACAAACCATTTATCCAAAATGGCTGATAATGCTAACATATGGTGAACATATGTGTACCAACATAACAAAAAAAACGATAATCGAATGTACACAGCCCGCGAAACTTCAAATTCAACTTTTCTTTTGAACACACCTCGTACATATATTCCCTTTTAGGAAGCATTGTTACAGAAATTAATCATATCAACAGAGCAAGTTTCATTCCCCATACGATGCAATCTCTGTGAACAAGAATTGTACATAAAATTAGTATGAGAAGCAGCTTCATTAAATGGAGTCTCGTGTTGGATTTATTGGGTATGCGATAATAAATCATAACACCAGGTTAGGGGTGTCGAACTTTCCAGAGAGAAAACATTTATTTGTGATACAATATGTATTAAACCTTGATCTCATACGGTTTTAAGTCTAGATGAAAATTTACAATCACCAAAATACATTAAAAAAAAACTTGGTATTCAGTAGGTAATAAATTCTGTAGAAATGTTTCGTCCAGCTCATTTAAATTATAAAATTAAGCTGTCAATTTGTAATAAATAAAGGTGGCGTAAAACTACCGTTATGGTTTGGATGTGTATCGGACGTAACGCCTCCCGGAATATCTGAAGCTGCACACTTATTATTAAATTATCGTTGTCTGTTAATATATGTAACGGGCGGTCTGGCGAGCTTGTTCGCTCCAGACCGCTCAAACTGAAATGACTGAATAAAAGCGTTGGAGAGGGACAGTTGGTGGGAGGGAGACCGACTTGTCGGGCATCTACACGGCACCGGCGGTCCGCGCTTGGTGGACCGCATAAATAGCCTGCAAACGCCAGTTTGCGGCAGTTAGCATTTGACCGCCAGCCTGATAAGTACTCCTCCCTGCCCGCCGCCCGCTCTGACTTCTGAACCACTCGCCTTGTTTCACTCTGACCACTGCTTACCTCCATCGGATAACTGCCTTTGACTTCTCACCTTTGGATACCCGACCACAGCAGAATCTACAAAAGTCGACATTGTTTCCCTTTGCAAGGAACAATATTTGGAAATCCAGAGCGAGCCCGACGCCCGAGACATCACGGATACGATAACGACTTGACCAGCACCTACATGTTTACAGTCTTGTAACGACAGTGGTCGCTTAGAGGATGTTTAATAACTTTTTAAATTTATTTATATTTTTATTTCAGAATTTTGTAAAGAAAACTTGGGGAATTTGAAATGGAACACTACACAACAGAACAGCGATCAACAATTGTTGAATTTTATTTTGAAAATGAACGGTCAATTGTTTTGACGCAGCGTGCTTATCGTCGTTTTTTTAATGTGCGTACTGGACCTTCAGCACCAACAATAAACCGCCTGCTTGCAAATTTTCGACAACATGGTACAGTAAGACACCTTCCATGTACCGGAAGACCACGTACGGTCCACACGGAAGAAAATATCCAACGTGTAGTGGATAGTGTGCAGGACAGTCCAGAAACATCAACAAGAAGACTTTCGGCACAACTGGGGCTATCGCGGAGGTCCGTTCAGAGGATTTTGGCCACATTGCACATGTTCCCGTATAAGGTTCAGCTTGTGCAAGAATTGAAGCCGATAGACTACCAACAACGGCTTGATTATGTCATTTTATTCCAAACCATAACGGTAGTTTTGCGCCACCCTGTAGAAACGATAAAAAATTTATAATTTCTTCAAAAGGTTGGTATTCGCTTTTTATCATCATTATTAATAAATGAATTTAAAATTATTTTGAATTCACCATTTTATTAATATACACATATCTACATGTTTCCAAAGCGATGCTTTCTTCGCCAGGAATATATGGAATACTAAAAAATATATATATAATAATAATTGAAATATTAGAAACCAATAATTTTTTTGATATAAATAAAGGTTTACAAAATTTTACATACAAATACAACCGGTTTACAATTAGACAAATTTTAGAAAAAGTGTTAATAGTCAATTAAATATAATTAAAACTCAAATATATTTTTTAAAATAGCTATCTCTAGAATTTATTTGTATATTCATATTAACAAAAAAAATCTATTTTAATTTCTATTATAAATTTGTTATTCAATGTTTCATTATAATTTTTTTATTAACATTTTAGATTAATTACTTACCGACTTTAATAATTTTTTGTTTATGTTTATAATTTGTCTATTCTTACATTATTGTATTCTATATTTATCATTTGTCTATACTTGACATTATTATTTTTTAGTATTCTATATATTCCTGATGAAGAAATCACCGCCTTCGAAACGTGTAGATATATGTATATTAATAAAATGGTGAATACAAAATAATTTTCAATTCATTTAGTGATATGAAAATTAATAAACTCCTCCAAATCAAGTAAAAACCATGGAAAAAAAGGTTTTTTTTGTCGATTTTAGTTAGTTAATTTCACAAATTGATACAACATAATTAATATTAGATGAAGTCTTGAAGATTGATATATTTTTTGTACTGACAACAATCAAGCAATCATTTTAACTTGGTTAAAACCTTACTCAGATTTACATGTTTTCCATTTCCAATGATGATTCACCATTGTTAATATACTAATTTATTTAATCGTTGATTAAGATAATATTAACTAATCTCAAATAAATCATGAAACAGAAAAAGGCACAGAAAAAAAGAAGGTATTAGTTGCATCTGGGAATCAAACCCAGTACCTCTGTATTAGCAGGACATCGTTCTAACCTATTAATTGTTTTTTGTGTTTAATTTGTAGAACTGCATTTAATTTGATTATTTATTATTGTGACAGATGTTTCGGTATTCAAAGCCATTTTCAAAGTGTGGTGTATTCACATTGCGACGACCTATTTACATGATTTTATGTACTCCCACCCAATTATAATTTAGACAGTGTTTAGAATAATTTATTATGGGTAAAACCTATTTAGTTATTAATAAAAAAATCTCCATTCTGTGAGGTACTTACATTTATAATGTGTTTTCCCGTATTTAAATGACATCTCAATTGATTGATTTAAATGTGTCCTATTGTTTTGATAGTGTGAACATACTAAGAAATGGGGAATATTTTTTTCCTTACTTTATTAATTGATGTCATATTAGGATCATTCTGCGAATTTTGAAAAAGTGCTTTTATTATTATAACATCGTATATATTCTTTGAATCTAGTTGAGAAAAGCCTTCCGTCAGCCAAAAAAAAATTATAATTATTGAACTATTGAGAACTGTTTATTTCAGGTCATTTTTATCTACCTCATGCTTCAATTTTAAAACTCTCCAGTATTATTTTCAATTAATTCCCATATTATTAACTGCTATCTTTTTGTATGACTAGATAGTATCTCTGATATATACATATCCTATTTTTATTTACATGAGATGTCTATTGAAGTCAATAAGACTAATTTATTGTTCAACTATTGGTTACCCTTTTCAATGTCAATGAGCGAAATGCTTGCCTCGAATAGATATTATGTCTGTATAGTGAAATAATATTTGCGATGAACCGTACCTATAAAGAGAACGAATCACAGAAAACTTTCAATTGTTATAGAAATCCCTGGGAAAATAACCCTCCTAGACAAGGTCGAAATATCCATTAATAACATGACTAAAACTAGATGAAAATAATGGATTTCCTTTGGGGGTAGGTATTGTCTGTGCTGGGTTGTAACCGATCCCCCAAACTGATAATTTCAATAAATCTTAAGCTATGACCCTGAAGGAATTCTGTACAAAGACTAGATACTATTAAACTACAAATTTATATTTTGATCAATAATGCTTATAGCTTGTAGCTGTACCTACGAAGCTGAAAGTCTTTATAAACAAGATATTATCTTTAAAGTAGAAATGTGTTTAGAAATTTGCGTTGATATTCCTATCTTCATTTTATAGACAAACGCCCAGCTTTTCAGCTCCTTACCATTTACATCATGGCGTTATGGCGGTTTGTAATACACATTCACAGTAAACAAAAGTACACAGCTTATACTTTGTGGTTGTTCTTCATATCGTATCGTACTGTAAAATTTTTGTGTACAGTGCCAGGAAACATTTCTCCCCCTTCCTGTGTCTACTGTGGTTAGAGGTGCATACACGTGGAGATAATCTTCTCGACCCAGTGAGCGGGATGCCTATTGCTACTGTAAGGCTTCTATTTATTTATGTTTCAAAGAATTGTAAACTGTGTTTTATGTGTTATCAACACTTACTGATGTCAATCTTTTATTTAAGCCAGCTCACTAAGGTAATGGAGGGTATATGATAGAATTTGGGCGGGGATGGAGGGGGTCGGTGTTGGGGGTCCAGCGGCCGACGTTGGAGATGGAGGGATTTGAGTTCGATTCTAATTTGGAGCAAAATGTTTTGGTTAAATCTGTTACATGTTTTATTGTGTATGTGTGTGATTTTCCGTTTACTGTAAATTATTGTGCCACTACCGCTTCAGTTTAAACGGTCATTTCTGTAAAGGGTGTAATTTCAGATAGTGGGTGAAGATAATGCATTTAGGTGAGTTTCATTTAAAAGAATGATGTCTAGTGTACGCGGATTAGCGAAAATTCCGAGTTCATGAATATTTTGTGAAAGACCTCTTGCAATTCAGAATGCGATACGTAGCGCGGAAGGATTAATAGATTTAGCCACTGAGAGTGAATAATGAAATGATCTGAGGGGCTTCGGTTGTTCTTCATAAAAAAACTATATTTATATATTTGATAAAGATACTGCCATAAATATTCTTCATATCAATAATAAAGGAAAACGGTTAGACGACTTAAATGTATTAGAAAAAAAATCCGTAAAGAATAATGAAGACATAATTAATAATCAATAAATAAGCTCTTGCCATCCTGTTTTAAATATATTCCCCTTTTACACACGATATGTTTCTCTCTCCTCCCCTCAGTCACACTTCCACCCCCACTTCAACTCCCAATGTATTGGTCATAATTTTTTAATTATGTTAAGATAGAATAGATGCATCCCTGATGAAGAAATGGTGATTGCTAAACCGGCTGGAAGATATACCAAATGAATTTATTTTATTTAAAAAAAGGTTAGACGCCAATTTTCGGGCGGGATTATGGCTTCTTCAAATAGGGTATGTTGTGAGGCTAAAGAGAGTGGGGAAAGGAAGGAAATGGTTGAGGAAACGGTAAGGAAGTAATTGTATAAAAAAGATTGGATGCATATTTAAAATATTTGTAGGATTCAGTAAGATACTTGGTAGATGCGTTTCTTCTGGGTAGAGTAGAGGTCTCGGGTTCGAGTCTCGTTTTTATTTCATAATCATTGAATATTATTAATATTGCATTTTCATAAAAAGATGTTGCAATGACTTCCCTTCATTCTACATAAGTAAGACATCCCGTAATATTGATATTAGAATTACGAAACACGATTAAAAAAATCAGAGTTTGCCAATCATCTTGTTTTAACCGATAATATTTTAAATAAAGTTAGGGGGGTTCAAATTCTTCACCGTTATAATAAAGGATAATTTAAATGGAGTTGAAATTAGAAAATCCCAAAATATTACTTTTAGGATATTGAATTACCACGTAAATTTATCGTGCAGCATTTTTCTGGATATTTTTCCAGTGAACTGCTCCATTCCTCTAAATTAATTCCCTAATTACCCCTTCCACCCGGTTGCTCCCCACTCTAACACCTGAATATTCATGTATGTCATTGTTAGATAATATGATTCTTAGCTGTTTAAATATTTTACCTGCTGAAATAAAACAAAAGAAATATTAAAATAAAATAGTTAATAAATACGAGGTCTGTTCAAAAGACAAGGTGAATTTTGAATTTTCGCGGGCTGTGTACATTCGATTATCGATTTTTTTTTGTTATGTTGGTACACATATTTTTATCATGTGTTAGCATTATCAGCCATTTTAGATAAGTGGTTTGTTTTTGACAACTGGAAAGGTTAGTCACGTTTTTGTGTGTTCTTCTTTTCTTAAAAAAATCCAAAAAATTGATTCTATTTAGAAAAAAATTGTTAATAATTGTTAATCCTATGGTGGAATTTTCTAGTTTTGGTCGGAACTTGAGAGCCGTTTTCTGGGGCATCATCAGTCCGATTAAAGTGCAATTTTAGATTTGCTTTTTTTTCTATGTTCTTATTAACATTTCTTCAAAAAATTAAAAAAATCGATGTTTTTCGATTTTTTACAATTTTTTTTTTCTTCGATTTTTTATTTAGGTTCGCTTTCTGAAGCATTATCAGTCCGATTGAAGTGAAATTTTAGATATCCTTTGTTTTCTTTGTCCTTATCAGCATTTCTTCAAAAAATCCAAAAAATCGTTGTTTTTCGATTTTTTACAAAAATTTTTTTTTGTAAAAAATCGAAGAAAAAACAAAACGTGACTAACCTTTCCAGTTGTCAAAAACAAACCACTTCTCCAAAATGGCTGATAATGCTAACATATGATAAACATATGTGTACCAACATAACAAAAAAATCGATAGTCGAATGTAAACAGGCCGCGAAAATCCAAAATTCGCCTTTTCTTTTGAACAGACCTGGTATACCATGTTTATTGTTGTTATTTATGTTTTTTTGATAGATATAAATATAGATATTTTTTGAATAAGATTATTATCAAATATTTATGTTTTAAAGATTTTAGTTTGTTTCATATGTTATTATTTTATATATGCATATGCATTAACTGTAAATTTATTGTAAGCTTTTGTCTTATATTATGTAAAACATATATATTTTGTATCTTATGTTAGTTTTAATAGTCTTGACGAAGGGGGGATAATTTTGAAACCGGTGGATCGTTATATTAAATTGTAGTGGTTTAAAATAAATGTACGTGTTTGTATTATAATTATTAGTATCGTTTCAATAATCAAAACATTTAACAACGAACATTACTAAAAACTGGGCATGGACAAAGGAAGCTAAGTAAGCTAAGCTAACTAAGCTATACTCTATATAATTCACTACCACCGGCCATAAAAACAAAATTTAAATAAGAGAAAATGCAAATGATTTCAAAAATCAAATCAAAACCTGTATAAAAGAAATCAGAGAAGATCAAGAACTTCGCGAGAACTTAAAAACAATCAGTTTTTAATAAAACTTAGTCCACCTCAGCACAGGAACCCCTAGTGAGGAGGACTAAGAAAAACATTTCAAATTGTCTTATTAGCTTTAGTAAATGAAAAAAAATGTATTGAAACAATATTAAATAAAAATAAATACATTAAAAAAATTAATCATTGAAGAAGATAATATTCACACATCCCAAATGAAACACGAATCCGAAAAAAAACAACAGAAAATAAAAAGATTTCAGTCGCATCTGGGACTCGAACCCAGAACCTATATCTATCCATTGTAACCGCTTAACCAACTTAGCTAATGAGACCAGTTCAATTTACGCCATCTACACCGATATCATACTTCACGTTCAAGACTTGTTAATATTATCCTCCATTTTTAAAATCCCATATTATTGGCTGCTATCCTTATGATGATTGCAAAGTTCTTCCCGAACACAATTGCAATCGGAATAGAGTATCGGATATACCTACCCGATTTTTATTTATATGAGACATCTATTGACTTATTTTAAAAGTCTGGAAAGAGATATTCAAGTTTTTTATAACTTATTGAAGTTTGTAAACCTCATTGTAATATTTAATCATTGAAGAAGATAATATTTTCTGTTGTTTTTTCGGATTCGTGTTTCATTTGGGATGTGTTCATATTATCTTCTTCAATGACTAAATATTACAATGAGATTTACAAACTTCAATAAGTTATTAAAAAATTGAAAAAAAATTTAATTTGTTATTTATTTTCGAATACCATGCAACGTGTAGCGTTTACTCAGATAATATTATTATTGAATGGGATATCACACCGCGTGCTAATGAATATCATTACAGTAAGCCCCGTGCAATCTACAAACGTGTGTTGTGTAAGGATTAGCTGACACGTGGCGAAATACGTGATCAGTGTGCTACACGTGTGAATATCTTGTACTATTGGAGATTGGCTATCACCATTGTAGCCTTGGACGGGCTGGAACAAACAGTAGCTATCGTCATCGTCATAGGGTTTCGTGGAACATCCTAACCTCGCAATTTGTGTTGTAAATAGATGCATTGCAAAACTAACGAGTAAAACAAAAATCGATTTTTAACATTTTTCTGAATCTCTATATAAATAAAAAGGAATATTTGTCAGTCTGTCCTCAATTTTCTCTAAAATTACTGAACCTGTATCGCTGAAAATAGCACATTTTTTTATTATTGCCGGGAAGGTTTGGAGAGTAGTTTTAATGAAATCCAACTGGAAAACTGTTACTACAACGTTTTAAAATTAGTATGATAAACATTGAACCCGCCATGTTGCATTGAGCTTAGCCCATACATATACCACTCTGGTTAGCCACAGATTACATATTCAAAAGAAGAAGGTTATTTGGGTAGAATATTTTCAAAGTGGAAAACACAAGTAAGCACATACTTAAGAACTTTATAATTTAGATATATATATTTTGAAATAATAAATGTTTTGAATGAAATAAAATTTCCAAGCGAAAGTTTCTTTGTTTTTATTTTTTATTATTTAGAGATAGTAATAGTCGTTACAAGGCATTACTTTCGTTGTAAAATCAATCATTGTTCCAAAACGACAAGCAGGAATTCACAACTTCATAACAAAACAAACAAAAAGAATCTCGAACAGGGCCGGGTACACATCAGCTAGTATTGTAATAAAATTGTTTTACTTGGGTACCCACATACATTCGTGCTCTCTGTAGGCCACAATGAGGTTATCTTATTCAACAAAATATTATGTTATTTACAAATGCACCTTCTAAAAGTTTTATCTTCAGGGAGCTGCTCAAGACAAAACTTTCAGAATGGTTGGAAAATACCGAATAGTACCGAAAACATAATAGCTCTCAAGGGCGCTTTACACTTTGTTAAAGTTTATAGCCCCCTTTAAAAAGATATGTTTTATATATTTTTAAAGATTAACATTCCTTTCTGACCTCAGACCAAATGGAAGATCGTTCCAAGAATGTGGACCCAGCACATTAAACGCCCTGTGACCAAATTGTATTAGACTTGGCCGACCTTTTTTTAACATTAACCCGACACAGGAGGGCCTGAGGAAAATAATTTTAATGCTGTAGGAGGGAGGAAACACAGAGACCGGCAATTCATTTCACAGCCAAGCTGTAGAACTCACGAACGAGTCGTAGAAACGACCCGTTCTCGTGTGACAAATATCAACTTTGTACAAATGTTGGGCGTGAATTTGGCGTAAGGTATCTCTGAGTAAGATTGTTCCTCACGCAGAGGTCAGTCAAGTATGATAGTGCCAGCGGGTCCAGTGCCTTATGCACTTATGCATGAAGAGGGGTTATATGACAGTATTTGGACAGCAAATACTAAACGAGCTGCTCTGTTGAATACCCCTTGCAGTCTATTCAAAATGTACGTTAGGCAGACCAGCATTCAAATTATTGCAGTAGTCAAATCTGTAGACCACAAGAGCATTTACCAAACTCTTAGAATATATAAGCCGTCAAAATGTTAATAATCTCGCCAGTCGACCGATAATTGAGTGACGTCACAGTTCATGAAATTACTGGCGGGGCTATATGTACCATAGCTGCGGCAGTATCCATTTCTGCCATTCAACTTGTTTATTGTACTGAATTGTGACTTGTGACGTCACGGGAATACGTTTTTGCCAACTTCACTTTGAAAGCTCATAACATTGTCATTTTTAGAGATATGGAAAAACTAATTTTGCTGTGGTTATTAACTCTTAACTTATTATGTATTTTCATTAAGACAACCTCACTACAAAAATACAATTATCATAAAATAATTATTTGAGCATTCTCTTGAAATCCATTTTTCTTATGTTTATTCTTCTAATTTAATTTGCTTTTTTTTGCAAACAACTTGTTTATCTTTCCTTCTTTCTCATGTTCTTGTAACCGGGTTGTTCTCACGCAAGTGTGAACATCTGTAAATAATCAGTATAAATAAATAAATGTTCTTCAACGTATTATTATTTACCGATATTTTTTAATATTGCCAAAATTGCAAGTCCTTTTGCATTTAAAAAACACCAATGTTCGAAAAAGGGGACGAAAATGTTTACATACAACGTTTTTGGCAAAGGGAAGGATGAGAAAAATAGTCTTTGCTCCGGCAGACTTTTTGCTTGAAAGTTAATTTTCCTTCAACCCATCGACGGCCTTCATGATTGATGGTTAAGGCTCTCGACTACTAATCCAAAGGTCGTGGGTTCACATCCCGGCGTGCACACATAATTTTTATTTAATTAATTTGTCCTGCTTCACAATTAATTCATTTAAAAATCATATATAGTATATTTGCGCATGTCCCAGAATGGAAGATATTCTCAGTATCGCCCTGGTGAAAGACCACGATTCAGAAATGAAACGTTGCTTGAAATGGCTTTTTGCATAGCCAGGTATTTACCCACCTTCCTCCCCCCCATCTCATTCCCCTGCCCAATACCTTCGGCCTCATAATATTCCCCAATTGCGGATGCCATTGTCTCACTGGCTCCAGACGGTTGGGAGGAGTTGGGACTCTTGTGCGGTATTCATATAAAACAAAAAAAAATTAACGTAAATTCAAAAAATGGATCCACCGAAGCAACAGTTGAACAACTAACGACATTGAACTTGAATCCAATGTGACAGAAGTGCATAAAAGCGGAGGCGGTCAATGACAAATGAAAGATTCAATTAATTACCTTGATAATCTTATCATCAACAACCTTCAGTTTATCGTTCATGATCTTTCCCCCGATGAAGATCTGCCCGGTCAGCTTGGGGTGCTTGGTGTCCGTGATGTCGTACTGCCTGACGTCTCCGTGGAACCAGTTGGCGAAGTAGATGAACTTGTCGTCCATGGAGATAATGATGTCCGTCATCATGCCTGTGGCAGGAAAAACAGGCCAAAGGGGCTAATGATTTTTAACTAGGTTACAAGGGAAAATGATTTTGGATTTAACGTTCAACCACACCAGCGATAATTTATTTTGCAAAAGTATTGCGTAATCTGTGATTCAAATGACGTTCTAAGATTTCAATAGATAAAAAAACGACATTACAGCTATACTATTCTAATGCAAATATAATTTTCGTTTTATTTTAGGTTTTAACTTCATGTTTCTGCGCGCTAAATACCTAAAAAAAATATTAAAAAATTAGTATGTACGCTATGGATTAATAGTAATAGGTGGTCATTATTAAAAAAAAAATTTAGGCCATCTTCAAGCTGTCATTGTACAAACATATTAGTAAGAAAATAAATATGCAATATACATTGGTGTATTTATCTCTAACTATTTTAAAAATTAAATAGCTTTTCTTAATATTCTCATACGAATGACTAATAGAATAGTGTTAAGAAGAAATTCGTTAAAAATGCTATTTATTTTTGCAATCCCCAATTCGCAAGTTAATAGAAATTCTCCAAATAAAAGCCTTGTGGCGTACTAAGCAAAAACGTATTTGAACTACATAGCAAAAGTAGACGCAATCCAATTAAAATTAAACGATGCTTTTAGAGAAGTTTTTTGAAAATCCTTTGAAATTTCTTTTGTTTGAGTTTACATTGTATTGAACGAATAAGAAACGAAACTCTTTTCGGTATTAAAGAAAATTTCTTATTTTTTTAATGAGCCTGAGGACATAATACTCACTCAATTGCCCCGTTCCAGAATACTGGATCTGCGCGATAATCGAGAATTCGGTCAAGTCCACTTGTGTGGACTTCATTTCACAAGGAAACTATTCAAAGAGTGATTTATTTTTTTTTGTACTTTTATTAACAGTTCTATGAAAATAAAACTTCTTGTTACGTATAGGTACTCAATTCATCTTTATTTTATATAAGATTTCAAAGTCGCAACACTGATTCTTTCAGAGTTGCAGCATTTCAAAGTTGGTTGAATTTTTTTCCGTGTTTCCGAAAATTTATAAGTCCACAATCAATATTGTAGTTTTTATTTTAATATTGTATGCGAAATTTTTCTTTATTATTTCCGCTTCTAATAGTATAAAAAATATAAATATGTATTCCTATTAATTAATTATATCTGACCTATCCGACTTTCGTTTCAGTGTCTCCAAAAGTTTTTTTTTTTTACGTAAAACAATAATAAATTTATTATAACTTATATTGCAAGTAAGATTGTATAATACGTAGTTTCCTTATTCATTTTAAGGCAAAGTTAATACCTTTGGAGAGCACTTTTTTGTCAATGACCGTTAATGATCGGCACTGAAAATACACATTTTTTAGTGTATTTGATAGAATTTAAACAATTACGGTTTGAAGATTTTTGTCATGTAAACCTTATACATTTTCCTAACTACCCATGTAGAAATTACAGATAAATTATTTGTAGTATTGTTTTGATATTGAGTTAGCAAACTACAATTATGATGTCCGGGAGAGTTTTGAGATTAACCCTAAAGTTAAATTAAAACATGTTTTTTTTACGGTCATACGTTTAAAGCCTAACATTTCAGGTAGACTTTACCTGTTTTTAATATCAATCGTTAGAAAAAGAATAAATATACACCTCCAATTAAATAAAATACGTATCTCGCATAAAATATTTAAAAAAAAAACACCTTTAATCGCCCTTAGAGATTTAAAAAAAAACCTCTTCACGATTTTATAATTTTTTTTATTTATTAATTCAATTTTTGATAGATACATTCACACAAACAAGGTACAAGATTATAAACATTTTTTTTTGTTAACATTAAATTATAAATACACCTGAACATCCTAAGTGTAATGTACATAAAACAAAAAATCCCACATAGGCAAGGCCAGTGCGTGGGTATACCTGGTATCAGTTAGTTGCAGTATATTAGTTTATTTATATTAACACATGGATGTTGAAGGTAAGTTAAATAAAATATTTTAAGTTAAATAAGAAAACAAATCGAAAAACAATGAAAGAAAAATAGGTAACGATAAAAATAAATAAATAAAATAAAATATTTTTTTTTCAATTCCACTTTATTACTTCTTCGTCCAACCGGTTTCGTTTCAACCTGAACCTTCCTCAGGGGTGAATAAAAAAATATTTTTATTAACCCCTGAGGAAGAAATAATAAAGTGGAATTGAAACAAAGTTATTTTATTTTATTTATTATAATTATGTATTCCCACAAAGTGTTTGCTACATGTAAAGATAAAAATAAACTTTTTGTTCTTCATGTTGCCTGTTTATTTATCCATTGAAAACGATTATTATCTTTGGACACTTACTTAGAACATAATTCATTTGTAGTAATTTATTGATGATAAGTTAACGCGTCGCGCGGGTGGTCATTTGTTTCGGGGCAATCTCAACTGCTTTTCTCAATTGAGTGAACACATATTTAAAAATAAAAATTATATAAAAGTACCTACCAGATATTTCAGGAGAAGACCATCCTTCCACTTTAATGCTGGCAACATCGATTACCTTTTCATGTACCATCTTGCCGTCAGCTTGTTTTTCAAATCTGAAACAAAAATTGTATTCTCCTGTTTATTCATTATCATTATAGTTACAGTCGCAAAGTTGTGAAGATATGATGGGCACATGGCAAACTGCATCTTTGCATATTATGGCTGTAGGATTACAATAGCATCTGGTGGATAATTGGTTGGGAAAAGGGAGCAGAAGTAGCCCACAGATGAGATGATCTGACGCCTTGGAAATATCTGTCACCTTCGGATGGGTGTAAACGCCAAGAAGCAGCAAAACAGGAATATGATAACTAATTTAAAAAAAATACATATTTTATATGGATACCGTATGAGAATCCCAACTGCCAGTGGGACTATGGCATCTCCATTTGGAGCATGTTGTGAGATTTTCAGGAATGGGGACGGTATGAAGATGCGGAGGAGGAAGGATGAGAAATACCTGGATGCTCATGTCTGGTCAATAAATACGCCTAAAGACATTCAAAGCAACTTTAAATGGTGATATTTTACGGAGAAATAACTGAGATACATAACGATATTTTTCACTTGCTATTTTTGTACGTCATCAACATGTCAAAATTATAGTAGTTTTGCGAAAGCATAACTCATAAAAGTCATTATAGAACAATTAAGAAAACATTGTCATCAATTTATGTGGGAAAAATAGCCTTCAAGTGTAAGTACAATCACAATTATTTTCATGTAAATCGATTTTACCGGTAATAAATCATTTTAAACGCCCTCCAAATTAAAATTGGGTGGAAGTAAATAAAGTCACATAAGTAAGTTGTCTCAATGTGGCTTATCCAATGTTTGAAAATGGCTTTGAACTCCGAAACAGCTGTAACAATAATTAAAAAAAAAAAACTAAAATATTTGTATAACTTAAAAATAAAATTATTAAATTTGATTTACTTCAAATATAATACATAAAATAAATAAACGGAGTTCTAACAAATTAAACACAATAAGGATCAATAGAAACATAACATTATTTGTTTTTACACTAACTTCGGTCTTACACCAAGAGTAAGTGTATATACGTACCTACATACATAAAAAAATAATCATACATTTTCGAATGTAATGTAATATGATAGGCGCGTGAAATTCACCACAGGCTTCCATAAAAATTACCATTAAGTAACGGAAAACGCTTTCACAGCTCGTTCCCGCAGAAAACTCTTCAGCAATTTCAAGGGCGACATAAAAGCCCGAGTGCGGGGAAAATAATTCTCCTCGTCTGGAAAAGGCCCATTGGTAGGCTGCTCCATTATTTAAATAAGATTGAGGCTTCGAACATATTGGGGTTGCTACATCAAAATAAATCTGCTCAATTTTACTGAAGTGTACCCAACATAAAAAAGGTATTTCAATAGGTAGGTACTTAAGATTGATTTTTTTTCTTAATTTGGATTCTTGCGCTATACTCGTATATTTTATTTTAATATTCCCTTTTATATTGCTGTGATAAAATAGTAAGATAATGATAAGATAATATAAAAAAATAGAAACAATATTTTTTTGTCTCCCCGTAGAATAATTTTTTTTTAAAAGTATTTTTAGTTATTAATAATTTTGATCTACTTTATATATTAATATTGCGCTGTTTATTGAAAAAATACCCTCAATGACAATTTACACGGGTTATTATTAAATTGAGGGTTTTCTAAGAAAATGTTATATACTAATTTAATTTTCCTAATATCTTTTTTCAATATATCAATGATCTTTGTGATGGAACTATTAAAGGTGCTATTTTGACAATTAGTTTCCTACATAATTGTAAACCAATACCGTCAGCAATAAAAAAAAATCAAGTCATAAATGAAAACAGTATCAGAAAGCAATGGGACTCACTCCTGCCATTGATGCTACAGATAAAATGGATTTAGTTTTAATTGTGCCAGTCTGACGATGCCCGTGATAGGATGAAACCGGTCCAGTCGAAAATAAACAAGTGGAAAAAGGTTACAAAGGTTTTTTAATAAAAAAAAATCATATTAAAAAGGAATTCCACCATGAATTGACGGTTTCATAATTAGAAACATTACTTATTCATTTTATTATTAACAGTTATTTATATATATGACACATTTAGTCATTTATAATGTTGTGGACTGTGTACAAGTACAAAGGTAGTTCGAAGCACTTGTGGACTAGTGCGCAAAATAATTTACATACTCTATAAAGTACTAATCGACATGGCGTACTTTGCTCTATGACCAAAGGTAGGCTGTGTGTAGATCGTTGACCAGTTTTTTCAAATATAGTTTCAAATATTTAAATTATATGGCAATGTATAAGCAATTGACTTAACAGCGTGGTAAGTGGAAAATACTATAAAAATAAAATTATATAAAAAGGAATAGTTTAATAATGCATTTAATACGCAATACTAATTAATAAAGTTCTTCAGTCGAAGATTTGTTAATTATTTTTTTCCTCCACAGATGGCGGCAGTGAAAAAAGGGCATTTTTCGCTTTAGCCTTTAACCTAGCGGTAGTATTGGAAACTAAAAACTGACATTTTATGCAAAGGATAAATTCTTTAGTGGGAGGATAATATTATGTCTCAATGTTCAAAACGAACATATTTTCATTGTGCAAAAGTCACTAGCAGTACTAACTATTTCACAGCTTTTGAATGCGCGGTTTTGCGTTATGTGTTATGCAAAATAACTAGATTAAGGAAGTCAAATATATTGCCATACACCAAGTTGCAACTAAAGGCACAATTTTTCAAATAGAAACACTTTATCAATGGAGAACAAAAGAAAAAAAACGTTCACAAATGTATCGAAAAATGCATTTTAATCAGCGATTTGTCGAAGTGATTTTTATTTTTTTTTTCTTCTTTTACCGGTTTGTTTTATATGGGGTATTCAGAGATTTTCAGCCATTACGGACTGCATGCCATTTCTAACCGGCTAGCCTAGATAAACAATTTTTTTGTGAATTTCTTCTATTTATAGATATGATTGTCCGAAAAGATGAGTTAAAATTTTTCTCCGAATTATATCGAGTCTGATCATACAGTCATGTGGCAGTTTATTCCAGACTTTTTTAACCAAGCCCCCAAGTAGGTAAAAAGTCACCAATGACGTCATTGGTGTCTTTTCATTTTTGACGTAATTGTAAGTACGCAAGGTTCTTACAGAACCTTTGATTCTTTTTATAATTTTGCCCTAGAGTGGAATTTCACTGTTTCTTATACGTATCGAAAAAAATAATGTCCCTCAAAGTGATAATAAAAAGAAACCAAACAGTGCTAAGAACAATTTACGGCCCTGGCAGTAGTTACCTATATTATATATTGAAGATTACCGAAATTTTTTAGCTTTTCAAAAGCGCCGCAGAGTATGAAATATTCATATTACAATAACATTATCTTCCTATGGAAACATTTAAATTTTATTTATAAAAGCTCGGTGAAATTCCTGCAAATACATTTACACGGGACCCAAAGATCGTGGTTCAAACGAATTTATTGTTTCATCTTAGTTTTTACGTAATGCAGAAAATGTATGTAAAATACTGATCGCATTAGCATGGAAGGTACCTACTCTCAGCATTGCTGTGGTGATAAAATACTGCCATTCAAAATAGAAACATTGCTTAAAAGAGCTTTAACAAGAGCATTAATTCGACCAATAAGAGGCATTAATACATCCCTTCTTACAACGCCTTCCTTAACCCGCTTCACAATGCTGCCCAAAGCGATCTTGTAAGGTGTCTCATCTTAGAATATATATATTAAACATAAACGAAAAGTGATACGCGCTCACATATTGCGGTAATTCAAATATTTTTGAAAAAAATACATTAGTTTAGTTTTTAGATTATTTCATTACATATTCCGTGTGTACACCCGCCAACAAACAATTCTTTTCAATATTTAAAAGCATTACGTGCTAATAGTGTTCCTTTTCAAAATATCCAAATCGGTTACATCTGTGAGCACGTAGTATGTGTCGTTTACCCTTAAGACTAAGTACTTTTATAGTTAATTAAATAATTCAGTTTCCTACATATTTATAATTTAATAGCATTATAGATGAGCGGTTTTTGGTATGTGAATACTGTCATTGTTAACGCAAGGTGCCATAAATAAAATAATGGAGACGATCTTAATTTCTACAAGAGTATAAATCAGAGTATATTTCGATTTATCTCAGGGCCTCCTGTGTGGAGTAACTGTAAACAGATAGAGATAATAAAAAAAGTATTGGGGTATATCAAGCAGTAGTTCTCTCATTATAGGCAAATCAGTATAAAGAGCGCACGTTTAAATATATTCGTGGTTCAAATTGGTTCGAACTAGCTTGGAAAATCCGCCTTAACCCGCAGAAATCCCGAGGTACAGTACACCACTGAACATGCAAAGATCTCTTTAAAACGATCATACTGTATTAAAATACCGAATTATTGGTTGGGGAGGATCAAACGATAAGTTCCTTACTTGGTCAAAGTGGTTCAGAGATTAATTTATCAAAGTTATCTTAAAGAAACCCTACACATTCTCAACCAAAATGCTCTTTGCAACATTCAAAGCGCTTAAAGTAGGAGATATCTAGACGGCCTCCATGGTCGAGTGGTAAGGCTCTCGACAACGAATCCGAAGGTCGCGGGTTCAAATCCCGGCGTGTGCAAGTAAATTTTATTTTATTAATTTGTGATGTTTCACAATTAATTAATTTGAAAATAATATATAGTATAATTGCGCACGTTCCAGAGTGGAAAATATTCTCAGTATCGCCCTGGTGAGTGACCACCATTCAGAATTGAAACGTTGCTTGAAATGGCTTTCACAGCCGTGGTTGGTGACCAGATCTGAATAGCCAGGTATTTCCCCACCTTCCTCTTCCCCTTCTCCTTCCTCTCCCCAATACCTCCAGCCTCACAACATTCCCCAACTGGGGATGCCATAGTCTCACTGGCTCCAGGCGGTTGGGAGCAGTTGGGACTATTGTGTGGTATTCATGTAAAAAAAATTGTATATCTACAAAGAACCTGAATTATCCTAATCTGCAAAGAAAATAGCATGCATAATTTGAAACTAATTTATCAATATCTCAATACAACATCAAAAATTCTAAATTTAATACTAAGCAAACGCAAAACTTTTTTTTTCTTGGGAAATATACATTATTTCTTTATAAAATCAGATAAGATATATTGTCGTCCGTTAAATTGATCAAAAACCTTGCGGTAGTATTTGATTCCAACCTTTTTCAGACCATATATTGCAGTTGTCTACATGGTGCTACAAATTATTAGGGTTTGTTATAAAATCTAGCAAACTGCTTGCTAAATCTGAACCTATGTATTATAAGGATGCTGTGTGGGCCCCATACCAGAAAAAGTATGTAAAAATCTTAGAAAAAATTTAAAAAAAAAACTCCGATATCTATATATGAGAATGCACGTCGAGTACCTGAAATATATGCATCATGAAGATTTGCTCTCTGAGACGCACTACCAAAGTCTCCAGTCTAGAAGGAGTGGGTCCCTTGCAGTAACGTCGTATAAAATTATACATAATTTGATAGACAGTCTATACCTCCTGGAATTCCATAAGTTGTTTGTACCAAACAACTACTTTCAGGGGCGGCACCATCTGATATGCATCCCACATGGTAGAACAGACGTGTTAGCTCAGCACAGTATGCGGATGGTGCTGCTAAATAACATCTCCCTTGATATTTTCAACACAAACCTTGAATTATTAATTGTTTTTGTGTCTGAGGAACGGCTGCGCCGCCTGTCTCATACAGACCTTAATTTTGGATTTGAGGCCAAAATACTCACCTAAACTTTATGATATTTTATTCATCAAAAATTATAGTTAATATCTAGTACAGATTAGAAGTAATTTATTTATTTTTGTCAATAAATATATTTTTGGCAATAAATATATTTTTGTCAATAAATATATTTTTGTCACAATAGTCTATTTATTAGACGAACTATGGAATATGTTATTCTGTTCTAATATAAATATGTGTACTTTTATACGACAAAAGAAAAAAAAATCAACAATATTTATGACGAGAGGTAATTGTTGTATGTACTACGTGAAATGCAAATATTGGCAGCCATGTTAGCAATAACATCTGAATAACACTACCTTTGATTGGGTCCGGGACTGGGATTTTTGACTTGTCATAAACGAAGATTTGGTGTTAATTTATTACAAACCACGTATGAATGTTGAAAAAATATACTCGTAACCCACTTAAAACAGAATGCTGATGGTTTAAAAAGAAAGACATTTGTTTTTTTTTCCATAGGGCAGATAAAAGTTTCTCCCACGTTTGTTCACCGTAACGGTAATTCTGCAGTACAGCAAGAAAATCGTTACCTCTTCATTATTCTCGTATCCTATTAGCCTCTATTTTTAGCATATCTTCTGTGAACACCGATTCACAGTAAATTGAAGGGGTGGTAATGAAAAATCTATTAATACAACCGAAAATGGATATCTCTTACCTCTCATATAACTTTAAAATAAGTTTTGCTGGAAATTATCAATCTTCCATCTGGAATCGTCAATAAAATCTAAGTTTTTCCAAAAATACTTTTCCACATTGTTAGATATTTTATCGAATTAGTGAACTTTTACATAGTATATAAATTACGCAGAACCTTCAACATGATATAATTGTCTTAATATGATTGGAAAAATAATGTTGTTCATTTTTAAAAATTCTGTAAACGTTTACAACATGGATTATATTGGTAATCAATGTGTATTTATAATTATATAGTTTTTAATATGAGGTGTTGGTGTTTCTCAGATTATTATTGTTCATATCCATAGATACTTTTCGCAAAGCGTTTAATATTTGTTATGCTCGTGCTCGGTGGATTTATTTACTCTATTGGCTCCGACTACGAAGGTCGCGGTTCGCAAATATCACACCTTGAACAAGAGTAGTAACAATTCTCAATACCGCCCTAGTAAAGCCTCGGTCACACAGAGCGATTACAACGCTGCTATGTTTCCGCGGCGAGTGATCGCTAATTCTCATAGCCGCTAGTAGAGAGTCACATGGAACTATTGGAATTTCTGCAATACAGAGTGAACTGTCAAAAAATGGCATCCGAACCTCGTTCTATATTTTTTAAATGACAAAGTCGTTTGAATTGTGTCGAGCTGAGTAAATAATTTAATGTTAAGGCTTCGCGAAAAAAGGAAATGAATTCACGACTGGATTTTGTGGGTACTTTTGAGGGAGCTAGCTTTGGAAGATACACTTGCCTATAGAAATTTTCTATGGCTAGTTCAAGAATAGTTTGATTACTTAAATTGGTTACTCCTCAACTTGTGAAAAAAGGTACACTAATGAGAAGTGCGATTCCATCTAACACCGAACTAGAAATCACCTTGCGTTACTTGGCAAGTGATGATACCCTAAAGTTATTGGAGTATTTATTCAGAGTTCCCCATAACACAACACATTTGCCGGGCACGTTTTACAAACCAAAATATCATTTGTTGTTGATGTCAGACGTCGCTACAGCAGCGACACGTAGCGGCGAAGACATGGTAGAGCAGCGCCTAATCGCTTGAAAATGTTCTAATCGGAACGCTAGAATGTTTTAAAGCTGCTAATTGAGCTATTCGCAGCAAATACCTTATCAAACGAAGCAATTTCCACGTTACTATTTAAATAGCAGCATTGTAATCACTCTATGTGACCGAGGCTTAAGGTTCTAATATTCTGAATAGATTCGTATTTTTAAATGGCTGTATGAAAGTTTACTGATCAGATCTGAATAGCCGGACACTTTCTTATGCTCCTGTTATTTTTGTCCAAATCCTCCTCTATTTCCTTCATCTCCTAATATCCCCAAATTGGAAATGCCATAGCTCTAATGATTCCAGGGCCTTTGGAACTTGTGTAAAGTGCGGTATCACATGAAAACAATCGATGATTCTTCGTATTGAGTAAAATTCAACCTTATTCTATAGAGATAAGCAATACAAAAAAAAGTGCTTTGTGTTTTCGTCAAATTTAAATGTATTGAATGAGTAAAACCACAAATAGGTATTATGTTCTGTGCTCAGATTCTTTTAAAAAAAATACACTATTCTAGTACCAATATCTCTATGCGCCTATGTACTTCTCTTCCATCCACAAGCAAATAACTGCCTTTAATGGAAGATTAAAGTACGATGTGATATAAAATGCAAACTATATTGTAAACATTAATATATGTATCCATATGTTTCATTAATAAAAAAAACTTAATGGCAAACTTGGAAGATTTGTACCTCACAAAGTTGCCAATTAAGATTATAAAAATAACACGATTTTTTCCTAGTTTTTTCATAAACTAGAAATCAAAAATGAAAATACGGTGCTACTCAATCAACCGAATAACCTTTACCAATCATTTGGGGTAATTAAAATCGCTTTGCTAGACTGAATGAAACTTAACTTAAAATCTTTGAGGAAACTTATGTATCGCCTGGTTTATAGAGCAAATAACACATAGAGATGCCCTAATACGCAAGAAGAAGAAACCAAATTGAGAGGGGAGGGAGGTGATCTAGGCGTGCCACTAATGTAAGTAAAACAGCAACTAAGTAAAAAGGTTTGGCGTGTTTCCAAAAACAGAATATTTTGTTAAAGTATTTAGTTTGACCCTTTTTATAATTTTTTTGTAATTTGATAACCGCAGTCAAAATTACGCGAAATAAGCGTGGACGGCAGTGACTCGACTTTGGTGCCTAAATGGGTGTCACGTGACCTTTGCATCCAGCCATTAAAGTCGTGCTTAGGGCAAGTCTTGTAATTCTGACGTCAGTGATTTGCACGTAATTAGAATGTGAAAAGTATGTAGGTACTATTATATAAATGAATTAAACGTATTATGCACTGAACGAATTACTATGCGTTCTACTATTTCAGGCAATATTTCTATTACCAACAACAAAATGTGGCGTTAATTATGATATTTCACTTTTTAAATTTTTAGCTCAGACCGGGCAAATAATGTAATTAGGTTCAAATTGCGAATGATGATATTTTTTCCCTTTAGCACTTTATATACCCGCCTTAAATTTCTTACCGCAATTAGCCTTTTTAATAAAGCAGACGTAGACAGCTTTCGTGAAAACCTCATTTCTTTTCAACCAACTCCTAAATAATGGTATAAACCTGTAGCTTTGTACTCAAGATTAAATTATCTTGGTGCCACCAGAATTAATTTGGATTTATCAATTGTTTTAACAATTTATTGCAAACATTTTTAAAATTTCCCTTTAGATAGATCAGGTCAAGATAGGTTCGGTTCAGCTAGGTTAGGTTAGATTATAAATAATAATGGGACGTCTATGATATTTGAATACACGCGTGGCTTTGTCAAAATATTGACAACATACTACACTAGCGACTCGAGCGGCCCGTGCTATATGGGCTTTGAGAGTTTATAGCTATTATAATAAATAATTTTTTATATAAATTGAAAATACACTTTGTATATAACACTTTACTTAAAATATATAAATATTTCTACATGTTTCGATAGCAATTCTATCATCTTCAGGAATAAAATGATAGCATTGCTGTCAGGCTATAACAAGCATATTATACTATTACAAAGTAAAAGTGTGCTCTCCTAAAGTGCTTCAATTTATATAGTAATGATGCCACAAAGTTACCAAGCATTTGAAAGAAATTATAAATATTTTTTCACTGTCTAAGCAATTTAGAACGTGCGCGAGCATCGAGGCTTTAAATATTAATATAATCCTAAAAGCCACTTTAAAAAAAGAAAAAGATATATATATATACACATGAGCAAAAAGGGAGGAAAATATAAATAGGTTACATAATTTATTCTCTCCCGTATCTCGCTCAAATTCAGCGGAGTGACTAGATTTACTAAAAAGAATAGATTTGTTTAGCTGGAAAATTTGCCTAATAATTAAGTTACCAAGCATTTGAAGAAATTATAAATATTTTTTCCACTGTCTAAGCAATTTAGAACGTGCGCGAGCAGCGAGGCTTTAAATGTTGATATAATCCTAAAAGCCACTTTAAAAAAAGAAAAAGATATATATATATACACATGAGCAAAAAGGGAGGAAAATATAAATAGGTTACATAATTTATTTTTTTTGAATTTTAGATTTCTGTAATTTATTTATACAACTACTTGCTGATGTGTACCCGGCCATGCTCGGTATTTTTTTTTTTTTAATAAAGTAATGAAGTTGTGAATTCTTGCTTGTCGTTTGGCTGCCATAATTGATTTGACAGTGAAGGTAATGCCTAGTGACGACTTACTATCTCTAAATAAAGAAACAAAATAAAATTCATTTAAAATTTTTATTTCTTTCTAAACATTTGTTTTTTCAAAACATATCTAAATAATAAAGTTCTTAAGTAGGTACCTACTTGTGTTGTCCATTTTGAACATATTATACCTAAAAAACCTTCTTCTTTTGAATATATAATATGTAGCTAACTAGAGTGGTATATTTATGGCGGGTTCAATGTTTTTCATACTAATTTTAACATGTTATAGTAACAGTTTTTCGTATTGGATTTCACTCAAACCTTTCCGCTACTAATAAGAACAAACTGTGCTATTTTCAGCGAAATCAGTTGAATCATTTTTGAGAAAATCGAGGACAGACAGACAGAAAAACATTAATTTTTGTATACAAGATAGATAAATTGATATGCTTCATCTTTTAACTACGTAATTTGTTTTTAAATGCAATATAAGTAAGTGCGTACGAGTACACGACCCTTGTAATATTAAGGGATAATACAAGACTTTGAGAGCTGAAGAGTGCCGTGTAATCGGAGCCGGATCAATGGAGAAATGCCGCGAGCTGCCGACTAGTGCGCAGATGGCCGTTAGTGTTGCCAACATATAGAATGTGGATAGTCAATGAAATAATTATACATATAAGGTATTAGTTACAATATTATAAGGTGTATTAACGAGTCGTTTATGAACGAGCCGTTCATTTGTGCCGGCTCATTTTGATGAGCCGTGAGCGTACGACTCCTGGTAAACCGTACTACGGCTCAATCGAACTGTGACCATTTTTGACAAACCTTGGAACCACTTGAGAAAGATTGTTTATTTATGTATAAAGATAAACATATCTCAGATGTTCAATAGTATTTTTTACGCATTTATACGATGACGCATCTTTAAATATGGTCGTTTGTTCTAATTTGTTTATATAAAATCATCGTATACCTGTCTAATTTCTACAAGGCTAAATTATGCCCACGGCCGTAGGACTTGCAATTAATATTTATTGCCGTGATGCATCTTAAAGAATTTATTTTCAAGGATTCATACATTCATGTGCAGAAATAAGAATAATTACCACATTTACATGTGTGTAGGCACTGTCCAGTACGTGAACGGCGCCTGACAATCTGCCATCTGGACGTTTTGAACCTACACCTATACGCTTGGAGCCGTAAGTGTTGGGAATCGTATAAACTGGGGTATGAACTGGGAGACGGCTCTTAATATTCCGGCTCTTAAATGAGCCGTCGTTCAATTGAGTCGTAGTTTTGAGCCGTACGAAAATATTAAACTGGTACCGTGACTCCCGCTCTTAACAAAATAAGTAATGACCCATCGCTACTGTATATGTCTAAAAGGAAAGAAATGTGGGTATATCTTATCAGTACCTGGAGAAGGTGGCTAAAAAAGGTCTTGTTTAATTTCTCTCGACAGTCTTAATTGCAGACGAGGAAAACCTTTCAGGAAAGGCTGTATACGCTTGTATGAATTCAGAATTATAGCGAGATAAAAATTAAACCCCCGGTTGTGTATCTTAAAAGTTTTCAGACTGCACGGCTGCAGATTTAATATAACTTTATCCACTTTGTTGGTACTGCAGCGGAGTTGCGAGGCGCATTTTTCACCCTCTTTTCAAAACGAGTCTCATACTCGGTTTCGTCGTCACAATATAAATATCTCACCGGTGATGTGATTTAAAACGTAATATATTTATTTTCTATATTTTCATATGAAGCGGTAACTTGGTGATGTGACATCATAATTTAAAAAATAAAACAATAATTTTGTTTAGTCTACTATTAGTGTTTTTGGAATAGGCATTCGACTAGATAACTTGGAAGCGTTAGAAATAAGGAAATCCAAAAACACTAATAGTAGAGTCATAAATAAACAAATAAATTTAAATAAAACTCCAATTCTTAAATTATTACCATAAACAAAGTACACACTTCCCGGTCAGCAGGTACCTGCTGATTTCCCACCCTTGGCCCTCCACTCGCCTGTTTTTATCAATCTATAACAAATGCGTATCTTAGTTCACAGTTTAGTTGTATTCTGCCCTGAAGAAGCTACGGTAGTAGTGAAACCCGGTCGGCAAAAGTATAAAATAAAAGTGATGTAACCAACGTTATTGTTTTATTTTTTATATTTATTTTCTATTATATTTAGAAGAATGCCTGTTGGTGGGTCTGTCTTTTTATACAAATCTACAGTTTTATTCCTAGTTTAACAAAATTATGTACATTTCACCTTCAAAACTGGAGGAAGGTCACTGTGTACGGGAGCTTTCAAAAAACCACCCCCATCTCCATTTCCCACGCCTTAAAGCTACATTCTTTTATTTCTTCATCAAATTTAGCATACTTAACCATAAAAATAAGAAGAAAATTGGTGGGTAGGGGTAGAGGTAGGGTAGCACATCACACCTCAAAACTTTACTACAAACAAATCATAACCCGGGTAACGCTGGATATTTCATCTAATTCAATATATAAGTAACCATCACGCCGTTTGACTGCAGGGATAGGCATAGAATTCAAACGGCCACAAATCTCTGTCCAGCACACACTCCTTGCTTCAATAGTATCATACTAATGGGCTACACAATACACGCGAGCCGCTCTCAACTAGCAAATAAATAATTAAGCAGTCAAAAGGGCAAAATAAATTGTATGAAATCAATTGTAATTATAATAGTGTAATGTATTTATTAAATTACTTACTAGTTGGGAACGGCTCACTTGCATCGTGTGACCAGTTAACATGAAACTATTGATATTCATACATCGGCTCATATATACTCTTCTGTTTTTTTTTTTACTTTTTACATGGCCTGATTCAAGCATTTAGTTTACTTGATATGCCATGTCTTCGTCGGGCGTCCTCGACGTCGTTCAACATCCTTTGAATTTTTCTTCAATCTGTTCTACTAGCCCAAATCATCCTGGGTAGGAATCTGGGGGTCAGCTCGTCCAGGAGTGACGGGCGTATGATTCCATCCCTCCCACTGCGGCGCAAGGCTCAACCGGCCTTTCCCGATCCGATCCTCCACGCAGTTGCTGGGTAGGCGCAGCCAAGACCTGGACAAACCTTGCCCCATGAACCCTAGTGCCCCTGCTAAGTCAGCGACCGTAGCGAACAACTTGAGGTGAACTATGGCACAGGTATTGGTCATCCAATGAATGGTTTCCTGGACGATGGAATCTATACCGGCTTTCTCAAATTTTAGCACACACCGCCTAAGGAATCTTATTTCTACTGCATTCAGTCTATTTTAATCCTTCCTTTGCCATTTTCACGTTACACTGCCATACATCAGGGTTAGTAAAAACGCTGCATTGTAGACTGCTAGCTTCCCTTCTTTGAACAATTTATATTCTAGCTTTATTTGAAAATTTCAAACGAAGACAATCTATGGGGTAAATGTGAGCGGGGTATATGTTGTCTTACGGAATTGCAATATCAGGCTAAGCATAAAAACACGCATTGACATGACTCTCTGAGCACAACAAATGGGGGCTTTTCGATCGGGGAGAATTTTGATTAAAAAATTTGCGTTTGATTATGCCTTCACAGCTGCTGCATGTTGTAAGGAATATTGTTATTAACCGATTACATAGAACTTACCGAAAAATATTACTTGCATAAGTCGTTAAGGGTTTTAGTTTTCTAACCCTGCGTTGTATAAGCAAAGCACCATCGAACGGGAAGATTTGGTGTTATGAAATTTGCACAGCTTTAACTTGTTAGATATTTTGTTTAAATTAATATTTTCTGCTCAATAAGTCATTTCTACCACGATTAGGAATATTTCCTGGAAATTATTACTACCGTATACTAAAGTGACTTTATGATTTCTTCACACGATTGATAACTTTGTGGCGTCATTATTAATTAAATAATTAAAAATGTACTTTGCTTACACCATTTTCATAAAATAAAAGTGGTGTAGATAATGTACATTTTTAATTATTTAATTAAAGTGACTTTCTTAATGCCCAATTTAATTATTTGATTTTTGACTACCTACTTTATTAGCCACAATAAATGATTGTTATTGAATCCGCATCGTTTTTTTTTATTTTACTTCACAACCATATATTTACTTATTTGTTGTCCATTGATTCTATGTATAACTAGGTCATTTTTAATTATTTATTTAGTCGTGTATATTATGTTTAATTATTACTTCTCTTATGTTTTCTTCATTTGATTTTTTTTTCTAATTTTTATAAATTTGTTTAATTTTAACTGTTTTTTTTATTATTTGTTTACGTTAACTCCCTGAGAAAAATAATTTTCCCTCAGGGCCTATGTTTGGGGATTCTGTGTGGAGGGTATTTTTAAGGAAAGGAAGGAGAGAATGTTTCGAGAAGGAAAAAAAGGATGAGGTTTTAGTAGAAATCTCACGGTCAGTGTATCCGGGAGTGATGGACGTATTAATCGATCCCTCCCACTGCGATTTAAGACAATGTGTCTAGAGAGTGCGGTTGGAGAGGTCAAGGGGTCTCCCTCAACCGGCCTCTACTGATCCGACCCACAACGTAGTTGGTGGGCAGACGCATCTGCGGTCAAGATCTGGACAAACCTCACCCAATGAACCCGGCCGCCCCTGCGAAGTCACCAAACGTAGCGAACCATCTGGAGTGATCTATGGCGCAGGTATTGGTTATCCAATTAATGGTTAACCAACTGTACATCATATATTACCATAGGTAATAAATTAATTGTAAATAATGTACATTCCTCCTTTATCGTAACAATTCTAATGAATAATTATTCCAGCCTTAATAAATGAAACATGAAAAATTACGCTATTATTCATCCGTATATTTTATTATACTATTTTCTATTTATGTACATATTATATTATCTTCCAGAACTAATAAATCACCAGATATTAATTAAGTAAGCACACCTGCCACCATAAAAAAGCGCTATTATTTATTTAAAAAACTAAGCTCTTTCTCAATTTAGGGCCTTGTCACCGTTGAAAATATATCAAGACTAAGGTTTTAAATAAAGCATCACCTGTGAGTG
>JAHDVE020011737.1:0-28270 GCA_022606495.2 Halesus radiatus
GGAGCTATGTGGAAGAATGTGGAGCTATGTGGGCTATGTGGAGCTTTGTGGAGCTATGTGGAGCTGTTGAGCTATGTGGAATTATATGGACCTATGTTGAGCTATGTGGAGCTATGTTGAGCTATGTGGAGCTATGTTGAGCTATGTGGAGCTTTGTTGAGCTATGTGGAGCTATTTTGAGTTATGTGAAGGTATGTGCAGTTATGTGGAGCCATGTGGAGTTATGTTGAGATATGTGGAGCTATGTGGAGTTATGTCGGGCTATGTGGAGCTATGTAGAACTATGTGGGGGCTATGTGGAGCTATGTGGAAGAATGTGGAGCTATGTGGGCTATGTGGAGCTTTGTGGAGCTATGTGGAGCTGTTGAGCTATGTGGAATTATATGGACCTATGTTGAGCTATGTGGAGCTATGTTGAGCTATGTGGATCTATGTTGAGCTATGTGGAGCTTTGTTGAGCTATGTGGAGCTATTTTGAGTTATGTGAAGGTATGTGCAGTTATGTGGAGCCATGTGGAGCTATGTTGAGATATGTGGAGCTATGTGGAGTTATGTCGGGATATGTGGAGCTATGTGGATCTATGATGAGCTATGTGTAGCTGTTGAGCTATGTGGAGTTATATGGACCTATGTGGACCTATGTTGAGCTATGTGGAGTTATGTGGAGCTATGTGGAGTTATGTTGAGATATGTGGAGCTATATGGAGTTACGTGTAGCTATGTGGAGATTTTGAGCTTTGTGGAGTTATATGGACCTATGTGGACATATGTTGAGCAATGTGGAGCTATGTGGAACTATTTAGAGTTATGTGTAGCTATGTGGAGCTATTTTGAGCCTTGTAGAGCTATGTGGATCTATGTTGAGCTATGTGGAGGTATGGTGAGCTATGTGGAGCTATGTTGAGCTATGTGGAGTTATGTGTGGAGCTATCTGGGTCTATGCAGAGCTATGTGGGGCTATGTGGTGGGAATGTAAAAAAAAACGATAGTTGATCGAGTGGTTCAAATCTTCGGGTTCCCACCAATTTTCTTCCAGCTTTTCCCTTCATCAACAACCCGAAATATAATTTGGGAACGCTTGTTTTTCTTTAAAAAAAAACAATTGAATTGACACATTTTAAATTGTAAACACATTAAATATCCTTTTTGGCATTTTCTGGTGATATTTGTACTTATCTGACTATTTATTTTTCTTTTCTTGCAGTGCTAGAAATTTCCTCAAAGCCGGTGCTGAGAACTCAGTGTACATATACATATATATAAATTGTAATTTAATCATAACTGTAAATTTTGCATAAGGTTTTGAATAACACGTTTCGTTTAGACAAACTACTAAAAAGTGGTTTATCGGGCCCCTTTTCTTAAAAAAATTGTTTTGTTTAACGTGTTTTTGAACATTATTCTACACAATCTTATACGTATTTATTGATACAAGTCTCAGAACAGACATCGTCCACTGCGGCGGGTAAAGTACATATCTCTATATCAAATTAAATGCCAATAAAGGTTAGGTGCAGGTTACCGGCAATGAAATGAAAAAAAAAGTTAAATATTGCTACTTTATTTCAGCTATGAGCAATGGAGTGTTGAAGTGCCCGTTTAACAGTAAAAATAAGAGAAACGCCGAGACGCACCGTACTTTATATTATATAAGAAAATAATTGTTAAAACTGAGGCGTATCGGTTAGTCTCATTGTCTCTTTTTCAACACCTTATCTGTATTGCATATGAATACCTACACTAATTGGGTAAACAATTCCATTTGCCAATAATAAGTAGTTTTTCTTATTATAATAAACACCTTAATTTCAGTAATATCTCAGAAACCAAATGACAAAACTAACCACCCGCCAACCTGTATGAAACCAATACCATTACACGGCGCACGGTAATACACACACTCACCGCTTCAGTATTCTCCTTAGCAGATTACGCGGATATCTGAACTCTCCCAAATTGCGTCATTGCCGCGAGCGAAAAGAAAGAAGGAATAATACTAATAATAAAATGTCGCCGAGTTCTCCATCCCCTTCCCCTAATCCCTCCCTCTCTCTCTGCGGATTCATATTTTCGTGGAGACTCTAATTGCGCGAGAGGCAAACATTCCCAATGCCGCCGCAAGGAGGAACACTGAGCACCGAACAAGAGGTGGAATAACGTGGTATCATAATGGAATATAAAGGAATCACACAGATATAAAATACGTTAGGAGGGTACAACTTGTGACTAAGTGGGTTCGTTAATAGATTGTTAATTCAGTGTTTTGGAACATTTACATATTATATTAACAGAATTATTTTTGGTAAGTGCGTACGTACTGATAATCCAGCCCAAGATAATCCACTACTGTCGCTAGATGGCGCTGCTCCCCAACACAAACACGAGAAATCTTTCTATATTAAGTTGGGCACTTTTCGTTGAATAAATTTATACTTTTTTTAATTACTATTAAATGTTTTTATATATATTAATGTTAAATTATTAAAAATAAATATTAAAAAAAGTTGAAAATGTTCACAGAATGCATAGTTTACGGTTTAGTTATCACTAGATGGCAATGTTAAATAATAAAGAGAAATAAAATAAGAAAAAACATAACGCACAATATAAGATTTAGAAAGAGAAGAAAGAAATAAAGGAAATTCCAAAATTTCTAATAACACCACTATTCTCCATGACGTGGCAGTAGATGCCTAAGTTGCTTTTTAAAATATGCGTGACTGTTTATAAAGATTTATGTAGTCCCATTCAATATACTGTACAAACGGTATATTCGAGATAGTAGATAATTAAATATAATTTATTTTAAATGATAAACTAATTTTAATAAGACAAGATTTTTTTATGCATAGCACAAATGGTAACAAATTATTATAAGCAATAATTATTAACCTGAAAAATCATACAAATTGAATAATCTTCCGTAGAGCACTTGTCCGGTAAACGAAAGGTCGCGGGTTCGAGTCCCGTCGGAAGATTATTCAATTTGTATGATTTTTCAGGTTAATAATTATTGCTTATAATAAATATAATTTCTTCGAAAGATTGATTTACACTTTGTGGCGTCAGTATAAGTATATACATATATATTTTTTTACGTGAATACCGCACAAGAGTCCCAACTGCTCCCAACCGTCTGGAGCCAGTGAGACTATGGCATCCCCAATTGGGAAATGTTGTGAGGCTGAAGGTATTGGAGAGGGGAAGGAGAAGGAGAAGAGGAACGTGGGAAAATACCTGGCTTTTCAGATATTGTCACCAAACAGGGCTAAAAGCCATTTAAAACAACGTTTCAATTTTGAATGGTGGTCTTTCACCAGGGCGATACTGAGAGTATCTTCCACTCTGGTTTATTATCTGTTAATTAAAAATTATTTTGTATTCACCACTTTATTAATACACAGATATCTACATGTTTCGAAAGCGATGCTTTCTTCATCGGGAATGTATAGAATACTAAAAAAATATATATATTTCAAGTATAGACAAATGATAAATTATTGTGATTTCTATGTTTATCATTTATCGATACTTGACATTATTATTTTTTAGTATTCTATATATTCCTGATGAAGAAAGCATCGCTTTCGAAACATTAATAAAGTGGTGAATACAAAATAATTTTTAATTCACTTGGTGATTAAATATTAAATGTTTTTGGTTCCTTGAACTTAGGAACTTTACAATAATAATATTAAGTGTTTTAATTCCAGGATATGCGAAGGTTGTTGCAATCCCACACGCCCCGTATAGTTATTATGTATATATATTGTACATGAGAAAAAACGATAATAAATAATATAAAAAAAAATATTGCACCAGTAACATATATGAATATGGTATAGAAATAAAATAACAGTTTTATCTAGGGCGAGCTCGGGCCCAGCGCTCACTCAGGAGTGGCGCTTGGTGCTGGTAGGCTGGTCGCATCGAGGCTCCCGTTACCCCGTTTAATGTTAATATTACTCAGACAATGAGTGGTCTCAAGCTTATCATGAAAAAAACATTTTATTTTATTTATCAGCACAGCGTTTACACATGTTATATGTATAATTTATTACAAAGTACTTTAAAAGACGGCTAATTGGCAGTTAGCAATTTCGTGCAAAATAAAACCCAGAATCTTCTTAGCACGAAAAAATGTTTTACGATTCGTTTTCCGAATGGCGTTAGCGTACTATTTTAAAAATAATATGCATCGCTAACTATGTAAATTAAAACAATCGATATTACAAATTTACGTAAATATAATATGGACTTTATTTTTATTTTTAGTAATGCATTAAGTTAAAATGATTTAAAAAAGGTTCTATGGGCTGTTATAATTATACGTGATATCTGTTTCGTATTCGGAAAGTATTGCTGAACTGTAGGAAAGTTACTGATAAACGATATATTTATATAAAGTGAAGTTTACTCATTATGAAAATTTTTTCTTTACATGTCCTTCATAATATTTCCGATATTTTTTTTGGATTATTTGTCTATCTTCAAGGCAAGGCAGAGAGTCCTTTTCACAGGGGTACTACTACAAAGGCGAAATCTTCTGCTGATCGTGTTCGATTTTACGCTGAGAGCTCGTCTTTGCCTATCAATATCATCATCATCCATCAGATTACAGCAGATTAATACCATATTGTGATTGTGAATTTAACTTATTTCATTTTTGAATCTGATGTATTATTTTGATGGTGTACTTCGTAATATACTCTTCTTTTTTTTACTTTAAAATATCCAGTTATCTATTGTTTACATATATTAAATTAAAATTGAATCATTATAGGAAATTGGTTTTTAAATAATTAATTTTTAAGATGAATTTTTTTTTTGTAAATTCATACGGCGTAATTTATCTACTGCAAAACCCATCTCGTTTATTTTATAGTGAGGTTTTGTAAAAGAAGAGCGGGGCGAAATCAGCTGTTCGCTGGAGCGGCGCCATTTTGTAACAAATTGAATTTGGAACGGTACCCAAGATGGCGGCGTTGATTTTCCGATGATTGTCGACTCCTTTTTGCTAACGGGGAGAGATACGTGATCCTCCTACGAGATACAGCGGATACCCTCTGTACCACCTACTCATGAAACTACTTCTGTATCTAGAGTAGGTTTTACATTAACACACCTTTACCTTTTTACTTCCATCCAATAGTCATATAACTCTTGTAGAAGAGATTCTCCCTGTTATCATTCCTCTTCGAAAGATCCATTGCAGAATAAAAATCAAAAGATTGTTGGATAAACTGGCCGGTCCTTCAATACTAGATTTAAAGACTGTTTAAGAATGAAAATAAAATCGAGTCACAATTTTGTCAATGAAGAAAATCTAAACTAGCTGGACATTATTCAAAACAGATCTGTAAGGTGTATACTAAGGAAAGGCAAATATACAAGAATCGATCAAATGAGAGAAGAGCTTGATTCGATTCCAATAAAAAAAGAGACTGCTATACAATGTGTTCATTTTAACAAATGTCAAACTATTTTATGGATAAAATTGTTTTAAATAAGAGGCCCATGTTGTAGGAGGGAGGAAACACAGAGGCCGGCAGATCATCCTTAGCCGAGCTATTGAACACAAGAACGAGTCGTAGAAGCGACCCGTTCCCACTTTATAAATATCAACCATGTGCAAAATGTTGGGCGCGCGTTTGGCGTATTTCCTGACTGTGCACCGGCGCCCATCAATGACGCTATTCCATTAAAATACCGCTAGAAAATGGACAGCATTACCACCTGACGTCCGTGTTCCAAAGATTGCAATCCGTTTGTCAAGATAGGCGAATCTATCAAACGGACCGCCCGTTTCTGCAGGAGTCAAGGTTTTTTTTCCAGATATTTTGGGGCTGCCGACCAGAGGTGGCCGTCATATTCTACAGTGGGGCGCTCTTGTGATTTGTACAGGGTCAGCAGTTGTGTACTATTAAAGTATCTACAGGCTCTGTACATTACGTCCTTAATAAATTAAAAAAAAAGCAACATTGTAATCTTTAAGTAGGGAAATTTTACAGAATAATAACAAGCAAATTACTAGGAAATCAATGCAAACTGAAAACAATTTGATGAAAGATTTTCGTCACAAATATATAATAAAGAGAATGAACGAAGAAAGGAGTGTAAGAAGAATGTATGACGCGAATGTGAATGGAAGAAGAAGCCGGGGACGTCCGAGGAAGACATGGCACGATCAAGTGAATCAAATACTTGAGTAGCACCATGTCAGAAGTAGGAATAACAGAAGATAATATTTGAGACGTTGCATGAATGTGAATAAAGCAAGAAGAGTATTCCAAGATCGGGTTGTTTGGCGGTCCGTCCTCTCTGCCTACCCCTACGGAGAAACGGCGTGATGGTTAGTTAGTTAGTTAGTTAGTTATATTAATATATAAATCATATAGATAGATCGTCTATAAGTGGCTTCACCATTGATGATGCCTTCGGAAGGCGTAACGGCTGTCATGCGTAATAATAATTAATTAGCAGAGCTTTTTAATAAATAAATCGTTTTTTAACGGTTTTATATTTTTTTTTTTATTGTATAATATTAATTATATACAGTGGGAACTTATACCCGCTAAGCCACTGCAAGTAGCTTGTCAGCAGGAGTTTATTTCAACAATATAATATAATACAACAATAAATTACAATCATCATACAAATGTAGGGCAAAATTATTATATTTAGGCGCATGCATCTTGTGCTGTACATAAGTTGAAAAAAAAAAAATTAAAGAGAAAAAATAATGGTAAAAGCATTACAGTTTTGTTATTGAGATACTAGAGTCCAATTTTATAACACCGATTTAAATAATATTATAAAAATGTCAATATCATAAAAAATATCAAAATTATAAAAGTACCAATATTATAAAAGTATCAATATTATAAAAATATCAATATTATAAAAACATCAATACTTTTAAAAATATCAACATTATAAAAACATTCATATTACAAAAATATAACTATTACGTAAATATCAGAAATATCAAAGCATCTGTAAGTATTAAATAGATTAAGAAATAAAAATTTAAAAGATATATACATAAAACAGCAGTACAGGTTGGTTACAATGAGGATAGACTTAAATATAATAGTAACACCGTAACAGTAAATACACCAGATATCTAGGAGCTATACAACCAAGGAGACCGTCATATTTGTTACCATCAATACACAAGGTTACTTTCCAAAAGCCAACACTTTAACATCAGTGAGAATTTCATCATAGGACAATTGTTTTTAAATTCGTACGGCAATTTGTTAAATATAAATGGTGCAATGTATTCAAGGGTTCGTTGATCATATTTATTTTGAAATATTGGCACTATCATTCCTATATTTTGTTTGAAACGTGTATTGTGTACATGATCCACCACTGCCTTATACGGACTTTCAGATATATGTTGCAGTAGAATTTTATGCCACAAAAGACCACGAACAGGTAATACATTAATTGATTTGTACATGATACCAATGTCTCGCCTTCGCTTAAAAAGTGTTTTACTTACTAACAATTTTACCATGGCGTTTTGAATCAGCTGTAAATGTTTTATGTTGGTCTTACAGGAGTGTCCCCAAGAAGTTATACCATACCTTATAGTCGATTCTGCTAGAGACAAATAAATTAGTTTCATAGTTTTTATAGGCATATATAATTTTATCTTGTGGAGTCTTCCTACAATGGCTCGAAGTCGCTTACAGAGGTTGGAAATTTGTACGTCCCATTTCATATTACAATCCACCGTAACACCTAGATACACGTACTGGTTGACTAATTCGATACTTGTACACGCGCAGGGCTGTTTGGTATTATTGTGAATGCAATTAAATGAATGGGATATGATTACAGGTGCCTCGCTGTACCTTGCATGCGGGGATCTTATATGCATCAATTTCGTTTTTTTAGCATTGATTATTAGACCAGAGTCATGTGACCATTTTAATAAAGAAATAAAGTCTAAGAAATAATCTCAATAACAATCTCAATAACAATATCAATAACAATAGTTATTATTTAATATTATAATTGATATTTAATAACTTTAAATAAAATAAAATTAGTTAAATGCATTTTGTACATCACCAAGACAACTTCCACTGCTTCCCAATGGCATTAAATGAAGCCATCAGTCTGAAGGTAACCTATCGTAACGTCAATCACCAACTAAATAAACATTAAAAATGAACCAAAAATATTTATCTGTCGAAATACAAATTACATGGTACCACTGGTGTGCACTGTGTGTAGTCCATAAAGGCTGAAAAGCTGTGCCTATCCTAAAAAGCATAAATCATATAAAAAAAAGTAACAAAAAAAAACATTCTTCTGATCAAAACGTTGTTATTTTTTTCCATGAATTTGTTCAGTTGGCCATAGCAATCAGCAGATGATCATAATGAAATGACTTTTTTTCAATATTTATTGCACAGATTAACACCGCACGCCACTGATAGGTACTATGTATATTTATTTATTTATTCATTACTAGCCTTGCTCGGGAACATTTTTCTTTTGGAATAAGGTTATGAAGTTGTGAATTCTTGCTTATAGTTTGGGTTCCATAATTACTATCTCTAAACAAGGAAACAATTCGAAAATTTTACTTCATTCCAAAAATGACTATTTTTTAAATGCATCTAATTAAAAAAAGTTCTTAAGTAGGTACCTACTTGTGTTTTCCATTTTGAAAATATTCTACCCAAACAAACCTTCTTCTTTTGAATATGTAATCTGTGGCTAACCAGCGTGGTACATCTATGGGCAAAACCCAATACAACATGGCGGGTTCAATGTTTTTCATATTAATTTTAAAACTTTATAGCATCTGTTTTACATATTGCATCTCATTCAAACTACTCTCTAAACCTTTGCGGCACTAATAAGAACAAGCTGTGCTATATTAAACAAGAAAACAATTAAAATGGTATATTATGCATTAATTCAGTCCCTATTGCAGTATGGCATTATTGGGTGGGGAGGGGCCTATAAAGCCTCACTATAGACAATAATAACAATTCAAAAAATAATAATAAAAATCACCATTAAAAAACCATACGACTTTCCTACTATAGAGATATTTCGGAAATTCAATGTACCATCTATTACCGAACTGTATAAAAGAAACGCCTTACATCAAATTTACATAGAATTTTTCATCAATAAAATTCACTCCACTGATAGTATAAGCAATAGATTTAAAACTAATGGTTTAATAACCATCCCAATGTTAAGAACGACCACGGTTCAGCACCACTATTTGTATTTAGGTATAAGATAGTTCAATATATTATTATCTAAAAACAAAATTAGTATAACCGACACTTTGAAATATAAACAATTTAAAAAGCAAATTAATTCCCTGAACTTAGATAATGATATATTGTAACCCTAATAATGTACTATCTAGCGTATAAATTACTATTTGGTTAATTATTATTATTAGTCTAAAAGTGTTTTGTTTATTTACGTTTGTGTTTATTTAATAAGTTTTTAATTTTAATTTCATATCACCTACTCTAACTATGTATTCATTTTATCTTATGTTTGTAAATACACCTCCCATAACCACGAGCTACTGGAACTCAACTTATGGAGAGTAGAATAATAATAGGAAAAAAAAAATCATGTATATAATGTATTATGTTATAATTATGATTTTTTTGTAATAAATAAATAAAATATTTTCCAGTGATATTCGAAAAAATCGAGGACACCCAGACAAACATTCATTTTTATATATCAGGTACTCCTTTTTTAACTCTTCAGGAATTTCGCAACATTCAGGAATTTTTGTAGAAATTGTTTGATAAGGTTTTCGAAATAAGTACCTACATAAGTTAGGACAATAAGGACATGTATTGCATTTCACTACTCCAGAATGACAAGGATAACTTTGAAGGCGCCCAAACGAAGAAGTAACGATAGAACAAACATTTTTAATATCCAACAGTTTTTTTTATCCTTAAAATTCACACTATCAACGCCACCGACTGCAAAGTTAACTGTGTCAAGCTGTAATGTTATTTATTTTTGATTCCAGCTATACTTTACGTGGTCCTTCAACCGTATCGATCCCATGTGAATAGAAATTAAAAATGAGGAAAAAAACGGATTTTTATTTTTCAGAAACAACTTAGTTTTTCTATTTAGCAGTGGCATCTCAATAAAGGCCGAAGAGCTGTTCCTACCCTAAGAAAAACGAACCATAAAAGAAATTAATACACTGTTTGTTAAGATGTATTTTTCACGAATTTGGCAAGGAACATGTACGCTAATTTCTTCAGTTTTCATCGAAAATCAGCGGAAAATAGGTGATAATAAATTGGTAATTTTAAAATATTCAATGAACAATTTATACTCAAACATGAGTAACTATACACAACTCACCATTGGCCATAGAGCAAAGCACCCCACTGCTATTTATTATCATGTTAATATCAGTATTGGAAGTTTTTTGACAATAGAATATTATTTTAACAAAAATGGATTTTGTCCCTTTTTGTTCCGCGCGTTTCAAATTTCCATATATCGGTGTCTGATGGTATCAAGTTTCGCAACGATTTCCGCCAGAGCGGGATGCAGCCATACAATCAGGCCCGCACCGTATAGCCGCTTCTCGCTCGCACACGGCGATTGGTAGTGCAAACAGTTTATGGGGCGTCTTTGTTCTCCTTATAGAACTTCAGAACCGAATCGGGTTTAATTATTGTTTCAAGGAACTTAAGGCTTCTCCGTCCCTTCTTTGGGGACTTCAAAGTGTAAATTTACAGTCAGTATAAATATTCAATTTTTAATTATTAATTATTTTTATTAATATTTAAAGAGACACTGTCTAGTTTGCAACTGTATTCATTAAGAACTTTGTAATCATTATAAAGATACCTGCCAATAATATGGGATTATAAATAGAGAATAATATTGACAAATCTTGAATTTGAGATATGATATCGATGAAGATGACATACATTGAACTGGTCTCATTACCTAAGTTGGTTAAGCGGTTGCCCCAGATAGACAGAAGTCCTGAGTTCAAGTCCCAGATGCGACTGAAATCTTTTTATTTTCTGTCGTTTTTTCCACTTTCGTGTTTCATTTAGGTTATGTTAATCTTATTTTCTACAATGATTAAGTAAAAATATGAATTGGAGTGAAGGATCTTATGGGTGTTATTTCTATCATAATATAAAAATGCAATCTGCCTGAAATGGTAAAGGGTTTTGTTAAAATTAAGATATGTGTTGGAATTCACTTGCGTGTATTACAAACAAAACAATTAAATTAATTTAAATCAATTAACGGAATGGATCCGGCTTACCTATCGGAACTATGCATCCCTGAAAATTCCAATTCACGACAGTCAACTTTTAGATCAGCGACGTCATCGGCTATCGGAAGACTGAATGAATCAAAGCGCACACCAGATACTAAGTTTGGTGAGCGAGCTTTCAGCGTGTCAGGCCCTAAAGCCTGGAATAAACTGCCATACCATCTAAGATTGATTAAAGACTCGACAGCAAAACTCAAAACTCATCTCTTCAGAAAGTCCCATAAGTGGTTCAGTTGCATACCTAATTAACATAGTGAAGCTAGCCGTTAGTACCTACCTAAAGTAATTAACAGAAAAATTTGAATCTTTTCATAGTTCACGACATTATAAATATTTGTAACTGTGAATAATTAGTATCGAAAATATCAAATTAAATAATGTTTCAAATAAATACCAACTCTTCTTTTACCAATACCCTTCTAATAAATATAATATCAATAACAAATAGGATTTAAACAGTAACTGCAATATCATGCAACGTGCAGTGTTTTCTAATATTGTGTCCTCTGCGTGGCATGGAGCGATGGCATATCACTGGTTCCAGGCGGTTGGGAGCAGCTGGGACTATCGTGCGGTACTCAAATTTTAATAAAGACCGAATAAAACCTAACCCAACTCATTTAAAGAAAGTAAATCAAGACTTTCTAATATTTTTTGATAATTAAGTAATCAATTTAGTAATTCAGTTCTTCCAAATTATAAATAAATATATTTATTACTTACGTTAAAAAAATAAAAATGAAATATTTTCTAAATCCACTCTGGCGTAGAGAGGCAGCGCCCGGCCGTCTCCGGGCGCTTTCTGATTGCTAATTGGGCTCACAATGATGCTATCTGGCGCCCCCCGGCCCTCCACCCCCTGGCCATGGCCCCCCAGGTCCACGCCCCCACTTCCAGTAACACTCGCTACGAAAACTTTCATGCACGACGTGACGGTGGATCGGTACGTGCACCGCGGGCCAGTGGTATAGTGATACACCCGTATTTTAAAATTTGTCTTTCTTTTAAATTTGAAATTTTTATTTTAAATTAACTCATCTTACTGACAATCAGGGGTGGGCAAAGATGATGAGCCACCGCACATTCTGTCTTGACACAAACACTTTGCTTAATTCATATTCATACACAGTCTTATTTATTTGGTTTTACGCCCAGGTGAGCTTTTACAGAATTTAATAATAATAATAAAATTTTATTCCGGTATGTGAGGAGGTTAGTGCAGTCCCACACATCTGTTAGCTTCGACTGACATGGAAATACTAAAAGAGATGACGCAGGAACAAACTTGACGCATACGAATATTTTGTGGGTTTCGGGTATAGCTTATTGTGTACCTGAACGTACGGTATACGGCTTGTTGCGTTGGGGTGACAATATAGCGGCCGTATCACTCACATTCGTATGGGTAGGGCGGTTAAACAAATTTTTGAAACATATAGTACAAAACTGATAAACGAAATATGTTATACAGTGTTTTTTTTAATAATGTAATAATAAATAAATAAGTAAAGAGAAATTAATTAAACTTGTAAATACTGTTACGTTATTCTCACTATTGACATGGCACGACTAGAGTATTTTAAAAATATAATTTCTTCAAAAGGCTGGTATTCACATTGTAGCAACATTATTTATAAATTTATTAAAAAAATTACGTTGTATTCACCACTTTATTAATATACACAGATATCAATATACTATTAATATGCATCGACACATGAGATATCTGTTTATATTAGTAAAGTGGTGAATACAAAGTAATTTTTTAATTTATTTATTTAATTTTTTTTATATTTGTATCAACTCCATACCGGAGGCCCCGAGCAAAATAATTTTCCTCAGAGCCTATGCCATCTTTGGGAATGCTGTGTGGAGGGTCTTTTAAGAAAATTAAGGAAAAGGGTTTGAAGAGTGGAAAGGAATCTGGGGTCAGTGTGCCCAGGAGTGCCTGACGTATTAATACATTTTCTTGTATTTTTTCGGCATTCACTATATAGCACTTTCTAGACATTTTGTTTGGATGTTTTAATTTACCATGTACTTTTGCTATTTTTGGATTAATAAATTCGCTACCGGTTTCGACACAACCGTGCCATTGACGAGCGTTCTTAAAACTGGCACGGTAAAGTGGCACGGTTGTGTCGAAACCGGTAGCGAAATTATTAATCCAAAAATAGCAAAAGTACATGGTAAATTAAAACTTCCAAACAAAATGTATTAATACATCCCTCCCGCTACTGTGCAATGCGATGAGTCGAGATCGTTTGATTCACTTTATCGTGTCATGTCTTCCTTGATCATCCCCGACTTTTTTTACCATTCAATTTTTGCGTCACACCTTCTCCTTCATTCCTTACCTCGTTCACCCGCTCTCGATTTGTTAAACTATTATAGGCTGTCCCTTTAATGCTTAAAACAGCCTTGCATTTATATATTACGTATTAAAACCTTTTTTTAAGGCAGGTTGGCACTTGTGTAGGTAACAAGGTTTTCTATTCTTCTCCATGATCGCACTTTTTATTTCTACGAACAACTAAATATTAACGAGAAACCGGAGACCGTTAACGACGGAATTGTCTTTTCCGCGCGGCTTTGTCGCTCCCCTTCTTTCAATGAACTTTGAACAAGCAGTCTTCAACGAACGACCGGACGTTTCCATAACTTTATCACTAATAATAATAATTGGATGATTTGTATAGCGCCGTTTTTGTGAAAAATCACATCAAAGGCGCTGCTACTGACCGCGTGGTTTCTGATTAATTTAGTAGCAATTGAAATTGGTTATAGGTTTTTTATTCTAAAAGTTACCTACCCTAAACGTAATTATTTGAAATAATAAATAAAATTCATAGTACCTCTCCCTACAATAAAAAACCCAAAGAATATATAGTCCAATTTTGAGAAACACAAAACCATGTTGTTTTCGCCAAGTGCAGTGTATTTTGCCTATATCTAGGCGCCTGCAATATATAAAAACACCCATGTATCGATGCATACATAAACTTGCACATTAGTCTACAGATGTCAGTATATTTGTAGTCTGTATTGCTGTTTCTGTTTTACCGTCTCGCGTTTAAAATATTACCCTCGAGTGAGTCAAGTGACGACGAGGTTACGGAATTTTTCATGTTTCACAATGCTTTTGTGATGTTATTAAAATTCCTAAATAATAAATTCGTAATTAATTAAACAGAAACGCTATAATAATATCGATTATTGACATTATTGAAACCATGTACCGTTTACCTATATATAAAAAAAATAAAATCACATGATCGTCACTACGACATACATCCACCAACCTACTATTGTACTAAATAGTATTTTGAACATACAAATTTTTATTAATTGATAAACTAAAGTTTTTATTTCTATTTTTATTTATTTTTATTGTTTTTTTTTTTTTTTTTAAGACAAGATTTTTGTGATATAATAAAAAAACAGTAATTATCGAATGAAACACCAGTATATATTGATTAACTTGGCGGGTTTGCGATAAGCCGACGTAGCTCAACGGTAGAGCATCTGACCGGCAATCAGAAGGGTGCAGGATCGAGTCCTGTCGGCGACATTTATCTTTTCTCGGAAGGTTTTTTCAATTTGGATGAGTGTTTCAGGCTAATAATTATTGTTTATAAAAATAATACAAATTTTTGCTTAATTTCTCGATAACATTATTTTACACCCTCTTTCAGTAAAAACAATAAAAAAATTAACAACAAAAATATAATCGACTTCAAAAGAAGGATTAATGTATGGATTATGGACATGGGAAAGAAAAAATAAAAAAATAACGATCATGTTATGATTTAAGAGTTTTTGTTCCTTTATTGCTTTGTAAATTTCCTCTTGTTGTATTTTATTTATATTGCTAACCTTTTAACTATACATAAATGAAAGATTTACATTTAAATTCATTTAACATCCATAACCACAAATAATTCATAATTCCTGCACAAAACCACGTACAAAGTGGCGTTAGAATGGGTTACCCCTGTAAGGTCACATTTTTTTCGAACTTTGTACAAAATTGCCTTTGATGAAATAAATATATATTTATATAACGGAGCGCTTTCGTTATCACTCATTCTTACAGTACTCGGCTTATGTTCATTCCTTATCGGACTACGAGGGAGCCTTTTTAAATACTCACCCTATTTTGTAATTTATTCTTCTCCTTATGATTATCAGCAAGTAATGTATGGTGCTCTTAGGATATCTAATCGGTATGTATATAAAAATTATTATTATCTTTTAAAAAACATGAAATGTTATATAGACAGGTACCTACCTACTTATTATCCTTTGTATTCCGAATCATCGGAAGGCTCGCCAAAGATTATAATGTAGGTTACGTATTATACAGGGTTATTCAAAATGATGGACTCAATTTCTCCCGTAATACACGCGGTCGGCCCAGGCTTTTCCTTTACAGAGACATCCAGTTTCCTCAAATTGTTGATACCGATGACAAAAATGCTTTTTCTAGTTGGAGTTTCAATGTTAAAATGGAGACTTAAGGTACGCTGCACTACAGTTGCCGACTCAGTTTCACAGAATTCAAGAACATAGGAAACCTTGTGCTGCATAGTAACCATTTTACTCACTACTGATACAAGATGGCTGTTTAGCAGCGCGAGCATTCTAGTGGTAATTTGCCCAATTATGAGCGATCTAATGGTGGGATTCGAAACTTTCGGTCCTCCTCTTTCATATGCCATGTAGATCATTCACATATAAATTATAATTTAGAGTATATGGCGGTACGAATTGAGTCCATCATTTTGAATAACACTGTACATACCTACTCTGTGGTTGAACACAAATCTAGTGGTCGTGTGTAGACAGCGTGTTCAAATAAATGTTATTAATTAACATGTATTATTTCTCATTGAATTAGTATGAAATAATATACAGCATATTTGGGGAACTTTTCAGAGTGGTAGAGGCACATACGTGGTCAATTTTGGGGTCAGTACGGTGCAATTTGGTGGGAGCACCCTCCCCCGAAAGACTCTATTGAGATGCTCGGGGTAAGTATTTCAAGTATCAGGACTCTATAGAAGCCCGAGTAAATCTGGCTTCCAAGAACCTGGGTGTCTTGTATAGGGCTAGCAGATTCTTCAATAGTGACTTACTGCTAATTCTATACAAATCTCAAGTACGTCCAGCAATTGAATTTGGAAGTAACCTCTGGGCTGGAGCAAATACTTAGCAGGTTTATCAAATACTTGATCTGTCACCTCGGGTGGTTCGCTTGGTTTGGTAACTTAGCAGGGGTGCCCGGGTTCATGGAGTGAGGTTTGTCCTGGTTTTGGTAGTCTCGGATGCGTCTACCCACCAACTGGAGGGCTGGATCGGGAGAGGTCGGTAGAAGGAGACTACAGCCGGACTCTCTTGAACCATCACCTTGCATTGCAGTAGGAGGGATGGATTCATTCGTCCACCACTCCTGGACATACTAACCCCCAGATTCCTGTCCACTTCTCGTACCTTTTTCTTTTCCAAAAATTCCTCTTCTTCCTTTTCTTAAAAACAACCGTTTAAAGTGTGTAACAGCATCCCCAAAGATGATATAGTGGAGTTCAAATAAAAAAATAAGAAAAAAGGTCTTTGTTTAAAACCACTTTATTTAATTTATACATATGCCAACCTTAGCCTGTTAATCTTATCCGTCTTCAGGACTGTAATCATACAAACTGTAGTCCTGAGGAAGGTTAAGATTACCCGAAACCGGTTGACATACGCATAAATAAAAAAAAGTGATTATAAACAAAGAATCTTTTTATTTAAGTATAATGCCCAGCCACAAAGTGGTTGTTTTCTTTGACAATAAACATTTTCTTCGGCTAAAGAGCCGTCTGAAAGAAAATAGGATGAAAATAAAACAATTCATTAATTTATTTTTACAGGTTTATTATTTTATAGGTAATTTAAAGATCTAGGTGTACATAATTTCACAATCCTACAATAGCGTACATCAAATACTTATTACTACGAGTAACTAATACTAACCTTATCTTTACAAAGTATTATATTTCTAAGATGACTAGACAGCATCACGTTAACTATAAATATTATCGTTACCTACCTATTTTATACAAGTTAATATTAATATCTACAGTTATACACAGTGCAGAAGGTGGGGAGGATGACTGAAAGTTGGGCTCAAATCCCACGGCGAGTACTGACCTCAATCAAAGCGTTTCGTACCTAAATGCTTGCAAGTTTACAAAGATATTTATTTAACGTTAAAAATGAAATATTTTTGCAACAATAAAAAATAAAAATTATGGAAAGGGAAACTCTTTTCATAAATACTATTCCTTTGTTTTATATTAGGTACGAACCACAGAGTAAATATTACATAGAAATATCCTAACACGCGAGAAGTAGTAATCAAAATAAATAATTCCTGCCAAATTAAGTAAAACAATAAATAAAACAATTGTATTTAGTTTGAAGCTTTTATAAATATTATATAATTTGCGTACCGCAGTCAAAATCAAGCGAATCCGCGCGGACGGCAGTGAACTAGGCTGGTGCCAAAATGGATGTCAAGTGACTATTGCCTCCAGCCGTCGAAGTTGTACATTAGGGCGAGTCTATTCATTCTGAAGTAAGTGGTGCGAACATTTAAATAAAATTAAGTCCACCATTATCAACGTTCAACTTATAAAACTATCAATCTGTGTGAGTTAATGTAATATTTTAAATATTTACAATTAAATTCAAGATATCTGTAATCTGTAGGTAAAGAGGGGCGAGGAGGGGGGACCATTATATTTAATATATGACATTTGCAAGGTTTGTATATTTATATAAATAAAATGTTAAAGTAAAAATACGTATTTTGCGAAAAAAAACTTTTTTTTATGAATGTAGGTTAATATTATGTAAATAAATTTGTTAATAAAAAATTAAACTGAAACATAAATTTATTTAACACAAATCCCCAATGCGGCCCTTTACCCACTTATCGAGTTTCCATGACAACACGTAGTTGAGGGCGGAGCTTAATTATCATTATTTTTTTAGTATGGAATATGGGTACTATAACCTTATCATAGATTCTTTCTTCCATAGGCTAAACGCAATAAAATGTCTCGAAATCTCAATATTTACTTCTTTTAAAGCTCCTGGCATCATGGAGTAGCGTGAAGAAGTCGAGCGTATATCCAAAATGTTTCTTTAGGCAGCGACAAGCTGCTAATCATACAAATAAAATAAATTTAAAAAAAGAAGAAGATCGAATATTACATTAACATTTGTATCAATGTTATTTAAATAAATTGATAGATTCAATGAATACGGGGTTATTCAAAATGATGGACTCAAATTCGTACCGCCATATTTCATGAATTATACGTTATATGTGAATGATCTACATATCAAATGAAAGAGGAGATCCAAAAGTTTAGAATCCCACAGCCGGATCGCTCATAGTTGCGCAAACGACCGCTAGAGTGTTGTCAAGCAACCATATCGCGTCAGTTGTGTGTAAAATGGTTACTATGCAGTACAAGGTTTTCTGTGTTTGTGAGTTCTGTAAAACTCATCGTTTAACATCGAACCTTCATCTGAAAAGAGCATTTGTCATTGTTATCACTAATTTAAGCAAACTGGATGTCTCTGTAAAGGAAAAAGCGAGAACCGACCGCGTGTATTAGGGGAGAACGTGCGAAATTGAGTCCATCATTTGGAAAAACCCTGTAGATTTGTGGTTTTTAACATAATCACAAAATAATTGCTTACCTACTATGAGCGGCACGCCCTTCGTACGTATGTACCCAAAAAAAATGTTTTCATCGTTTTTCTTTAACGGTGCGAATAAATGTTTTTTTTTGCAATATGCACAATAAATTGAACCGATGAAAACTTGTCATTTGAACAGTTAACATTAAAAGGGAGAGGGAATATTTATTAATTCAAAATAATGATAATATTATTACGCGATACGATAGAAATAATGCTTTTAAACAGAAATAAATTAAAAATAAATATTTTTTAAACGCGGATTTCAAAGCTTTGGTTGCGTTTATTAAAAAAAAACGTACTGAGAAAGGATTTGCAATTATTTTTCTCCACTTTTAAAATTATTTTCACTTTTTTATATTTTGTAAAACAGTAAAAAAATAAATAATATTTTGATGATTTGTACAGCGCCATTTTTCAAATCAAAATGCAAAATAACCTCAATAATGCTAATAAATGAATAATATTTACTTACGTAGGACGGTCAGTAAAAATCATATTTTTGATTTGATTGTGATAAATTAACTAAAACTAACTAACTAACCATCACGCCGTTTCCACGCAAGGGTAGGCACAGAGGACGGACCGTCTCATTCATTCTTCCATTCACATTCGCGTTGTACATCTCCTTACGCTCCTTTCTTCGTTTATTCGCTATACATGCCCAAACCATTTAAGCGCCCCTTTCCTAATCTTACTCAACGCTTACATCAGCCTTGCATTCTTTGTGAATCTCAACATTTTTCACACGATCATAAATGGTTTTACCATACATTCCTCACGGATCTCATTTCTAAAGCATTCAGTCAACTTTCATCCTTCCTCTGCCAGTTCCATGCCTCACTGCCATACATCAGGGTTACTATCAGAACTCCATTGTGCTAGCGTGGCTTCTTTGTTAGCTGACACCTTTTTGCTAGTGCCAACCGCGTTCAGTCCTCCGTTAATGGAGTTTCCTGCATTCACCCTTCTTTCAATATCCCTATCAGTCTTTCCATATCTCGTAAACATACTTCCCAAATACACAAACTCATCTACCTGCTCCAAGTATTTATAATTCACAACTATATTGCACACTGTTTTCGTACTCTCTCTTTCAAACGCTATGACTTTAGACTTACTTACATTCATCATTAGCTCATTCTTCATACATTCTTAGTTCATCCTAGATACGAGGGACTGTAGATATTTCACACTGTTAGCAATCAGCACCGCATCATCAGCATACAGCAGTCGCCTATATAAATTTTAATAAAATGTAATAAATACTTTTCTATTTAAAATTATTATCATGTATTCCGTAAAATAATATAAAATAATATTTCGAATTAATAAATAATTCCTCTCCCTCGTTAATTCCAACATGTTAACAGGTTATTTTGTGAACTGAAGTTAAGTAAGTAAATATAAAGATGTATTTACATTTTAATAAGTGTACACACATATTGGCTGTACATCAATCCATTTGTAAAACAGAAAATGTTTAGTACATCTAAAGTTTACTAAGAGAGCTTTTACATTTCTATCAGAAAAACGTCCCTTACAAGAAAATACAAATTAATAAATCTCAGAGCTTTCAAACTACGTACGGCCTGAACATATCAACGGTCGAACTTCCGCTTCCTCGGACGCCATCTTGCATTCCGATCCCGACCAATCCGCGCCGAGAATTATTATTCCTACTGTCAAACGCCATACTCCTCTCTCTTTCAATCGCCATAGCTCTGTCCCGTTCTAGCGTGGCATTATTTTCAAACGCGATATTTCTTTCTCGTTCAGACGCGATAACTCTGTCCCTCTCCAGGGAGGCATTATTTTCGAATGAAACGTTCCTTTCTCTTTCGATCGCGATAGCTCTGTCCCTTTCTAGCGACGCATTATTTTCAAACGAAATATTTCGTTCTCTTTCTGCCGCGATAGCTCTGTCCCTTTCCATCACAGGACTATTTTCAAACGGAATATTATCATTATCTCTGGCTCGCTCTGATACATTAATTTTATTATCCGTCAAAACATTCCTGTCTCTTTCTCGCTCATTGTTTGTGAGCGTTCTTTCTAGGAGTCGTTCGTTTGTGGGCCTGTCTAGGGTCGGTATGTTGATGTTTGGCGCATGCGCGGGGAAGGTAGGATTGGTTTTCTGAGCTTCGGGAAGTGGCCGCTCCGAGGGGATGTCGCTTTTGATGTTTTTGGAGGACTTTTCATCTGAATTTCCGTGGTTGCTGGTGCCACTGTTGTGGCTGTTGTGATGGCCGTCTTTGGTCCTGGCCTCCTGTTGGGCCTTCTTGGACCTCTTCCACTTCATGCGGCGGTTCTGGAACCATATCTTCACCTGGAGACAAACAAATAATCGATATCAGAAAACAGAATCAAACAGACAATATTCGGGGAACCAATATTGGGGGCTATAATAATGTCCATCTAACTAACAAATTAGGTAAATTTATGTGGCGAAATTCATCACACTTTACACGATTGTGTTTTATACTTCCCTTTTTGTAATTTATGACATTTTACAAAAACATAAGGCAAAAAGTCCCGATAAAATACTTTTTAGTAGTTTGTCTAACGGGAGCTTGTTATTCAAAACCTTATACTAAATTTATGCCTAAGGTTAAGTATCTACATAAAATAAAAAAAAAAACATATAAGAATTATATAGAATATTAATATTAATACTTAAATATATTTTTAAAAACAAAAAAACAAATGACAACACTAAATCGTACAAAAAATAATATTTTCCAATTATCCAAGTAGAAAGTTCGTTTCAGCTAACAAAGTTTTTAACATATGATATTTAATAACTGTTTAGTTTTGATAGATTTTTTTTTTATTTCAGCAGGTGACATATTTAAACACCTAGAAATCAACTGATCTTTGTCCATATTTGTTTGTACGTTTAGATAATACTGCATGTTAATTAAAAATACAAGAAAAATTCATTGAGACATTGTGTACATATTTCAATTGTTCGAGTGTGTTACATAACATGACGTTATGATTTATGATGGATGTATTAATCCAAATATAATGATTTTGGCTTAATAAAATGTCCCAGGTACGGGGATTACCAAAAAATTATCACCGTTGGATCATCTGTGGCCTCTGACAATAAAATACGAAACTGTCAAGAACTACGTCCAGAAATCAGGTTTCCCCCCACGCGGATACAGATCGACAAAGGCCGAGCTTTCCGGTATGGTTGCTTCAGCATTTTTTGAATTCTTCTTTCCTCGATGACATTATAAAATAAAAAATTAAAATATTGTGTTCACGCATAATACTTGTGATAGGTCATTTTTAGTGGCTTTATAATTTTTGCAACGAAAATAAAGTTTTTAATCAAAGTAACCATTAAACCGTTTCACTGTAGGACTATGCAAAGAGGATATACCGCCAAACAACTCGGTCTTGGCACATACTTCTTGCTTAATTCACATTCATGTATTGTCTTATACAGATTATTCTGTTATTCTGACTATTGACGTGGCCTAACTTAAGTATTTGGTTCATTTGATCGTGCTATATCTTCCTCAGGCGTCATCGACTTTTTCTATCATTATACAAACTCTTTTTCTCATTCATACAAACTCTTCTATTGTCCTGACTTTTGACATGACCCGACTCAAGTAATTGGTTCAATTGATCGTGCCATGTCTTCCTCGGGCGTCACCGACATTTTCTGCCATTCTCATTCATACATATTCTTTGTTGTTCTGACTCTCGATACGATCCGACTAAATTAATTGGTTCACTTGATCGTGCCATGTCATCCTTGAGCGTCACCGACTTCTTCTACCATTCTTATTCATACATATTTTTTGTTGTTCTGACTCTTGACATGATCCGACTTAATTAATTGGTTCACTTGATCGTGCTATGTTATCCTTGACTTCATCTACCATTCTCGTTCATACATATTCTTCTCTTATTCTGACGCTTGACATGATCCGACTCAATTAATTGGTTCACTTGATCGTGCCATGTCATCCTCGGGAGTCACCGACTTCTCCTACCATTCACTTTCACGTTAAACATTAACTCTCCAATTAAATGTAGGTATAATGTCAGGAACTGAAAACGTGCTTTTTTCGGAATCAAAAGTAGTGCTCTAGAGGTGATTTTTATATAAAAACGGTGCTGTATAAATCATCCATTTATTATTATTATTACAGATTAATCACCGAAAACAGGATTGTTTATTTTTATCAAATCTCATAATTACTTTTAAATCGTCAATTTCTAATGTATCTGTCAAAAATAATGTCAATTTAATATACCTACGCCTGCACGCGAGTATGGCGGCGGGCAGAATCGCGTTTCAACTTGGAACTTGCCCGATACCGATATGGATAGGTACCTTGTATCTGTCAATATCGTATAACGATGAATACTGGAGATGATACTTGTATCGAATATATCGAGATCGGTCAATAACGCAAGTATTAAATATCGATATACGATATACCGATACTGAATTATACTAACGGCCGGATCGGTTAGAACGCTAATATCTATGGAGCCAGTATCGATATATCCGATGTATGGCGGTATTATAATACGTATACCTGTTACGAATATATTAGGTTCAGGCCTAGGAACAGTGTGTGTCATTGAACGCTAATATTTGTAGATTCGGTATCGATATATCGTTAGATGGCTGTATTACCTAATAATTATGCCATTATGAATGTGTTAGGTCCAGGCCTAGTTCTGTGTTATGCGAGATGTGAAGTGCATACAACAAATTTTCCCAGTCTTGGACAAAAATAAATATAATTTTTTATATTTTTACGCAGATAGCGCGCTTTCTTTACACAAGTATTGAATAACTGACTATATTTGCCACATTGAATAACAGTGATATCTCTTTTCAATTTAAATTTATTTAAGTAAAGTTATACTCTTGTTTAAGTTGATTAAATAAATTACACATCACAGTTAACAGTACAGTAATCCCTTAACATTCATTTAGGGTTTCTTTTTTATTAAAACTTAAGAAGGGATTGTAAGTTTTACTAACACAAATGTGTTTCTAAAGAATGTATTAGTAATGATTCTGTAAAACAAGTTAGACATATTGGGCTTTAAAACTTAATATAATGCACCCTAAAATTTATAGCCTACCATTTTATATTTTTTTGTTTATTTTGTTTACTTCCGCGAATAACCAAATCCCCGAATGTTTGGAATTACTGTATTATTATATTCTGTTGTTATTTAATTTTGGATATTATTTATTTTTCTTGAAAAATTAATTGGTACAAAATGAGGACCTACAAAATATTTGACATTTAGATGAAATTTTATCCTTACATTTCAAATAATTAATTCAAGAGAGCGTTACATTCCAGCATTCCATTTAAAAAAACATATTATAATTAACAGTGGTTTGTTGCAAATAAAAAAATTGATATTTGTATTTTCCTATATCTTTTAGGCCCTCTTATTTTCGATAACAGTGAGGGAGAGAACATCATGGTTTGGGTAGGGTATTTCCAGTAATTTCTATGACATTGTTGTGAGAAAACTAGTCAGTTCTTCTGTTAATTCCCTAAGCCAAGTTTTGCTGGATTTAATGCAAATATTGATTGAATTATTTTGTTTGATACTAAGTGGGAGTTTGTTGTATAATACTACAGCTAAAAATTGAGAGCTTCTTGATCCAAAAGTAGTATTACACTTAGGTACAATTACCATGTGTAGTTGCTTTGCTCTGGTATTATGATTGTGAGGAGTCATAGCCAGTTTGTCCTTTTTAATAATAATAATCGGATGATTTTTATAGCGCCGTTTTTGTGAAAAATCGCCTCAAGGGCAATGTACAAATATTACTTCATATTCTTATATTACGTCTATTCTACGAATTTATTTTTTATTTTTATTTTTTCGCATTTATTTTCTCTTTTTGGACAGGCTATCATTACATATTATTTATGAACCATATAAAGAGATGCAGTTACATTATCAAAACTAAATACGGATTGGTCTAAGTTTTCATACATGTCAAATTGAAAAAAAAAAGAAGCTAACTGTATTTATTCCTTACGACATATTGCAAGACGCTAACACAAATGACAGAGTGATTGTTTCCATTATATTCAAGAATGTATTTAAGCTAAGACAATGAATTATTATCTATATATTTTTAGGATAAATAACACAGAATACTCTTAAAAGGGGGGAGCGGTGGAGGAGGATGGTGGCCGGGGGGACTGATCCATAGGCCCCTAAAACCTTCTTTGTTTTGGTGACGCCCCTGGGCGGCTTGACGGGACGGTTGGTCTTGGTCTGCACGTACGCCAGTCGGGCACTTCCCGGTTGTATACAATATTTTTTACAACCACCGTAGCCCGAATAGCCATTGTAAATCACTTTTTAAGACGATGAACTAGAACGTTAAGTCGATATCGTCAAAATTATTAAAATGCAGAACCCTTAATTTTAGTCATAAGTTACCACGATGTCATCTATATTTATTTGGCTAGAATAGAATAATAAATAATATTAGCCTGGAACCCCATTTCAAGGGTCTCAGGTCTCAGGTGTGTGATGTTCTGACCCAAGATATGTTACTGTCACGGATTAGAGTATGAGAGGGACCATTTGACTAATTGTGGGTCAAGTACTGCGATCATTCTCGCTGTTTAAATATAACAGAGAACTGTTTACAAACTTTACTAAACTGAGCAAGATGAGTTATTTAAACATTTGAATAGAAAAATCTAGTTTTCCTGCAATCTTATATTTTGACAGTGTGCCCAGTGGCAAGCACAAAGTTTTTCTTTATCAGGGTAGGCAGTAGGAAAAACACCGAATTAATCGGTATATAAAAAAAAAACCACTTACTATAAACGCGGTAAGTTTTCGCTAAGAATGGCTAAGCTGCTGGCTTTAGCCGATGTTTATTGTGATTACCTTCCACATCAAATAACCGCTTAATTTATACATATTAAAAGTCAATTACTGTATTTTTAAAATTGCCATATTTTTTCCACAGCACAATTGCATGAAAGAAAGCCAACGTAATATGATCATAATCTTTGTAAGTAAAGTTGTAGTAATTAATAGAGGTACCAATAGATGGCGCTGATTGCTATATTTGTGATTTGTGCCGAAAAGCACGGCCTTTTTCAAAACTAACATAGAGGAGTCTTCCCGTGAACGCACACTGCGCACACATGTACATTTTTGTAGAGAATACAGTGAAAATTTGAATTATGCCATGTGCGTCATTTCACATACTTAGTTCCCGTTTTTTCTGACCTTCGCACGTATTTCTGAAAGTGTAGATTGATGTCTTGCAATAATTTTGTAAATTCTAATATTATTTATGTTTTTATACGAGTAAGATAGGGTAGGCAGTGCTTATTTTAAATTTTATTTTAGAAACAAACAGTACATGTATTAAATGAGTGGTGTACAAAGTGTTAGAAAATTTTTACAAGAATCGGTACCAATGACATGTCCCTATGGAATATCTAATTAGTGGTTATTTCCATTTATCGGGCGCGGTTAGTACAATGCTAGGGAATGATACATGCTAAAGATATAAAGGTATACGAAAAAGTGTATAAGTCTGTCTGTGTATGTGTGCATGTGTGTGAGCGTGTATGTGTACCCATGTGTCTGAATAGTGCTATGTAGTGGAAGGTAGTGATGGCGAATTGATGTCACGAGTAATATATTTCTTAAATGATAGGGAGTCAAAAAATATGTCGAGATTTAGGCCACTCTCTGACGGTCCGGTAGGGAATCGACATAAACCGGGTGCTGCAAAAATGCAGGCAATGTTTTGTAGCGGGGCCGATAAATTGTCGGTATTGCAGATTTCTGTTAGGTTTACCGTTATCGGATCTGTCAAACTCAAGATCAAAAAATGTCGGGGGAATCAAATGAAGACGGGGCTCTGGTATCCTATTTATTCCTTCGAATGAGACAAAAAAGGAGGAGGTTTTGGGTCCACCCATACATTGAACGTAATATTCATTGTTGGTTATTTGTTGCTGCCAGGAAACTGTCCGAAGATGATGTAAAATTCCGGCAAATGTACCAAATGTCAAAAAAAAAACATTCCAAGAACTGGTCCAGCGCGTTGCTCCATATATTACAAAAATGAATACCAATATGAGGGAGTGCGTTAGTGCCGAGGAAAGAGTTTTAATAACCCTTTAATGCATATGACAGTAATTTATAGTTATAAAGACGTGCATATTTATCTACCTCCATTATTAGTCAAAAATTCATACCCGCTCCGTGTTTGAATTCAAAGGATAAATGACGCGTAAACGATCGAAACGCAGTGCACGGGTTTACTAGGGGCGTGTTTATCGAGAAGCTACTGAATTTTTGTCCCGCCTGTGGTATAACTGAAGTATGTCGCGCCGCTCCCGCTGCCCCCCCGAGTCGTGAGCTAGAGCCCATTAAAATGTATGGCGCAGTGCCTTGTCGGTATCACGCATGAGGTTTATGTCGATTCCCTACCAGACCGTCAGAGAGTGGCCTTAGGTTGAGACAAAAACATGTTTGGAGAACACGGGAAACTGATGAATTTGCTGCAGCGTTTGTTTTGTTGTTTGATTTGTGAAATAGTTTGGTGTGGCGAGTACGTATCGATGGCAAGTTAAGGTTAATTTGAGGTAGGAGTTCAGGGCAGTCTATTAATTACTATTATTAAAAATTGGACAAAAATATACATTTGAGAAAACATTCAACTCAAAGACTGAACATAGTTTTAGTCCACGATTTAAGACATTCTGAATGAAAATCTTCGATTTTATTTTAATTTTTTATATTTAATGTAAATAAAAAAAAAGCATTTTTAGTTTTTATTATTGTGACAGCTGTTTCGGCGTTTAAGGCCATTTTCTAACTGTGGTTAATTCACATTGTGACGACTTATTTATATGATTTAATTTACTCCCGCTCCTTTTCAATTCGGATGGGTAATGATTTATTATCGGTAAAACCAATTTAGTTAGGAAACACTTTAAATGTTGAATTGGATTGGGGTAGCCGTAAACCGGATAGACCATGAGGTCCTGGGTTCGAGTTCCAGTTGATACCGTAGCCTTTTTCTTTTCTGTGACTTTTTGGTTTCATGTTTTATTTTGAGAGTTGTTAATATTTTATTAAATGATAAAATAAAAGGTTAGTAATTTGTGTCACCTGTGTTTCAGTGAGCAT
>JAHDVE020011738.1:0-40760 GCA_022606495.2 Halesus radiatus
ATGGCGCCAAAACAAGTAAAACTGTACCTTTTAACCATGAAATTCATTGAAACCAACCCATGTAGAATAACACTTAGTACGATGAGGAAAGGCGATAATACTGTGATCATTACATTTATGTATACCAAATTTAAAATCGAAACTACGTCGTATTATATAGATCAGGAATAGTGCAATTAGTATAGCCCAGAAGCTAAGTTTTCCCATTAAAACTCACGATAGAAGAAAAAATAGAAAATTTAGGGGTAAAGTTAGGAAAATGCTAGTCTTCCTATAGGAAATTAACGTAGATTGCATAGTAGGATAATAATAGAGAGTTCAGAACATTAAAGTCTAAGATAGGAATGTTAGGAATACGAATTCTGTCAATGGTATGCGAGAGTCTGCCTACGCTACAAAGAATAGGGGTTACCACAAATAAGGCCTTGTTTTTCCAATAGTCTGAAACAAAAAACAACACAACGTAGACTCCGGAAAAGCTTGGAAAATTGACCACATTGGAGTGCAAAAATACCGTGAAAATTAAGAAAATCGGAAACACTCGAATGTTAGCATAGGGCTAGACGTTACACGCTGGCCAAGGAGGAGAAAAACCTCAATTGAAAGGAAAACTACAAAGGGTTTTCCGATCACATTAGTTAGGAAAATTTAAGGCAGCAGTAGAGGAGTCATCTTAAACCGGTGGCGCGAACGGAGGTCTATTGCTAAATTAAATCATAAACGAAGGAAGGACGGGCCATCACATCTTTAAAGCCTAGTGGGGGGGGGCCATCTCACACTGATCGAGAAACGTCAAATGTCAAATGTATGAAACGAACATTATAATTAGCAGCATTATCAAAAGTCAAGTTAACACTTTATTTTCAACATATTTTTAACGTACGCATTTGTGAAGTATAAAATGTTAGTTTATGTTGAAGTTTTTAAAATAAATGATGTGTATTCATAATAAATACAATATCAACTCATCTATGTAAATTTAATATTGAAAGTTTCTACTTTGGAGTCATTCTATTGTCTTAAAAGTGGTCGGCTACTATTTGATAGTAGGCGGGCACCTCCATAGACAATTTAGGACGAATAATGCTTGAAAACAGGCAAACAGAGCTAATACTTAACAAAGCACTTGGCTGATCGGTGACTCATTCGAAAAATTGGGAAGAACGGCCGGTAATATATCTACTCTAAATGTCATAATTAAATATTATATACTATATAAATAAGTGAAATACGTAAGTAATAATGATTATTCCAAAAAGAGTTTTTAAATATGCTTTCTTAATTTGATTTAAAATCTTTAAAATTAATAGTGGAAGTGAAATTTAAATCCACGTTAAGACGATATGCAGCATGCTTCCCAATTTGCTATTATGACAAAGTATGGGAATACCGTTATGGTTAATGGTATTCATCTTTGAACCAATATCGGTAAACTCACTTACGAGTTTAAATCGGTAAATTGGATACCGTTAATAACGCAAAGTTAAGTTCTCCAATATACTCGAGTGCCATTTCATATCCAGTTGGGTGCAAAGTTCCAAGAATATCCGATCAGGGCTGTCGCAACTTGGGAAATACACAATATTTACTTGTATTAGTACGTATGTACCAACTCTCAACTCTGGAGTCGTAAATAATAATAACGACCTAATTATTATCATGAATTATATCATCGTTCATTATACAAACAGGCGTATCTCACATTCAGCAACTTTACAGGAGAGCCAAAATCTGTCTTTTTTTGTCCGATTATTGGAGTTTTAAATATGTTTTTTTTAAACCCCATTAGCTAAACATGTTATGAAATGTGTAAGAATCCGAAAAAAAAAGAGTTTTTTGCGATTTGTAGAAACTTATATAAACTAAATATGATGAGATATGTCTGCTATTATTGTGGGTGACACTGTGGTGATAAGGAATTGAAATGTGTTTATTAGCAAAACAGAAAAAAATTATTAATTTGTATCCACTTTATGGACGCTATAAAAATATATATATTCAAGTGTTTTTGACGATATCTGTGGCAGAGAGGTATGCGTTTTGCTTCTTGAACCAAGCGTCACCGGTACAATAAATCTAATCGCAGTCTAAAATGGGCTCTAGCTATGTTCAATGTCTAGATATAAAAAGTCAGGTGGGTATTTCCCCTTTCTCTTTCACTCCCTGAAATCCTAATATGGAACAAAATTTGTTTGAATACGGATACAAAGTTCCACGTGTTTCAAGTGTGATTGATGGGTTGTGTAAAATATAATCCACCATGAGAAAGAAATACAAAAACCATTGTAACGTAAATACTGACCCCGCTTAAAAAGGCATCACTGATATTGTCTACGGAAGAGATTGGAGAAAATATCTATGGGAGACATCGGACGGAAGGAAGCGGCAGAAGAAGACAAGATGGCCGGGGAGATGACTTAAGTGACTGTTTCGTTTGACGCCGGAGAGTGTCTAATTAATTACCCGAAGTGGGTATATTTTTTGTTTGATGATGGCCAAATGGTAGGTGATAAAACCTAACCGCGCGTGCCCTGTGCTTCGGAGAGGAATCCCTGCGGAGTAATGTGTGGACACGAGGAGTAGCTGCTGCATCGAGGACCACACATGATATGGTAGCGTTCATACATCCTATTGCCTGAACCTCACGGAAGAAGCTGTGGCGGATGGAGCTTCCGACGAGTCATCATGGACTTCGCATTATGAACCGTGGGAATCGGTGAACATCCGGGCTGGAGCGGCCTTTCCTGAAGCCGGATTAGAAGATTATGACCACAAGAGCCATCATTTATCCTTTTAATCAATTATTTTTTAAATTAGTCTTACTCTCCACTCTTTTCTTCCTCTACCATGATAATTGGGGTTGTATAGTCAATAAAGACTATGTTTTCCTACCTTAGGGTTTTATTTACTGTATCACAACCTTCCCGCACTTCATCCATCAGACCCACCCACGAATGCTGAGATAGAGTCGAGCAATAGCATGAGATAAAGTGTTACACCATATAATAAATTGAAGAATGTAAAAACAACAAAAAGGTTGTGCGAGGAGAGGCTAGGCTTGCAATGGACTGAGACCCACACGATAGGGATGCCTAAAGCGATCGATTCCTAACAATGAGAAGAATATTGTGTGAAAACAAATTTCTTTCTAAATTGTGAAATAAAGGCCAAAGTAGTTGTCTAACGATGTAAGTCAGAAAAAAATCTCTTATTTAAAAAAAAAGAAAAGTTTTTTGTGTTATCCCCATAGAGGTTTGAAACTCCTTATACCGTATTACGTAATTCGAATATATCTGGAACACACCGAGATGAATCTGTTACTCAGACGGGTCTAATTACCCTATACACCGTTACAGTTGAATCAGAGATCTCCTCGCAGCATCCCTCTGGACCAAGTTTCGGGGACCATTGACAGATCGTTAATTCACAGCGGGCGATGGGATGTTTTAATGAACGGGACTTTTCCCTCCACTTCGGGACAAATTTATTGATTGGTGATTATTTATTTGGCATCGTTTGCGAGAAAAAAAATAATTGTTTATTGTGTAAATTCTGTTGGCAAACAATATAAAAAAAACGAAAATGTTCGAATTATCCAGTATAAACGCCTACAAGAACGCAGTGAATAATCATAAATATATTTGTTTCTAGTAGGTGGGTACTTCTACTCTTAAAATTTTGTATTACATGATTCCATTTTGATCTTCTAAATCAGAACAAATACATAAGTAGTTACTAAACATAAATATAACGGTGGAATGTTGTGATTGTTTTTTCAAGAATTTTCCGAAAAATAAGCATTTGATATCGTTCCCGTCAAAAGGTTTTTTCAGAAAATTTGTCCTTTTAATTAAATAATTGTTATTGTGTTTAATTCGTTGAGCTAACTTTTTTCTTTAAATTTTCAGTAAATAAAATTTAATAATCTTCTTATTACGTTCTAAAAGCAATTTTTTTATTGTTATGGGAGCTGTTTCAAAGTTAATTTAAATGTATTTTGGAATATATATACATACGTAGATACAAAATTCATTTTAATATTTACAAAAACAACAATTTTCATTCATATTTCAATAATAAATGAGACTTGCCATTTTCATAAAGACGTTTAAATTAAATATTTTCACTTCATTACTAAGTACTGAGTGCCAGCGACAAACAAATCATTTATTTTAACTTTGAAGCCCGAAAGATCGTTCAATTAATCACAAAATTAATACAGTTAATGAACTATCGGGAGGTAAACTTAATCTGAGAGGTTGAGGAGACCAGGAGATGAGGAGGCAGGATTCAGAAGATCCCTGTTCAAGTCCTTTGGGAGAGATTGATCTCAATTAGAGTTCGGTGCTTTCATTATTAGTGGAAGATAAATGCTACCTTGGTTGATCCCCAGTGGTTTGCAAGTTGCTCGAAGCCTGCTCTCTAAATGTTGTTAATTTGGGAATTTAATTAGGCTGTAATATATTTAACGTCTGGAGAAAGGCATATTGATATTATACAAAGCAGGGGAAAAAAGATGAAGTCATTATTTATATAACAATTTTCTCTAGAGCAGCTATAAAAATGGAGTGTTATTCTTATTATTTTTATTTTTACAGTACTAGAAAAATGTACGTAATTTGATCTCTGTTGCATTTTCAAATTAATAACTATATTTTTGACACACTTATGTTGCAACTCATTGAGTTCAATATCTTTTCCTGTAGATTACTAAATAATTCATTTCTTTTTCCTAAATATCAAGAATGTCGAGATTTGCAAGCTCAAGTCAAGATTTTGCATTTTTTGGTGCAAGTTCAAATGATTTTAAGTCATTCTTCACGCAAATATTTTTTCAGTAATGTTTACCATAGATTTCGTGACATTATTTTCTGAAATTATGGAATTAATTCAAAGACAGCTTTGTTTTATCAACTTGTCACTGGTTTATTCATGTACGCACTATCCTTTTTTTAAATTTAATTATATCTCAATTCTTGTTGCCCATATGTTATGTAAGTCTAGGACAATAGTCTGTAAACAAAACAAATAAATGCTATTTTTAGCTACTCTACTCCATACGACACGACTTTTTACAGCATCTTTCTCTCGCTAAAAGACAAAAGCCACGTAGTTGACAGACGTATTAATTGGTTTGGTCAATAGATGCTAAAAAAGGTCTCCTTCGCCATTTCAAATTAAGACTTTTTTTAGAAAAGTGCCAAATTAAAGGACAATAAATTACTCAACAGATCAGTGCCACGAAATTACGACTACGAATTGCAGATCCTTTGTGTAAATAGGTAGCCACAGGATTTGAAATTTTTTCGGAAGAAAGAAATTAAAGCGAAAGTAGAAAACGGTGCTTGACAAAGTATCTACGACCACAAGCTTTATGAATTGTTTGAATATTCGCCAATAACAAGATTCGTGATACTGGGAATTATTATAACAAGAATGAAAGATAGCCGATCACCAAATACGATTTTTGATACCGATGAACCTGAAAACAAAGGATCGTAGGGAGACACTAGACAATATAAAACTGAACATGTGTCAAGCATCACGTGACAGATAGTAAATACAATAATAAACCTGATCATATAAATCTCGATAGTATGTCGAAGTTCAGTAATAAAGAATCTATAACATCGTAACCAGTGCACTCAGGACTCCGGACGTAAAATAACTCTATCAAAAAATCTATTTGTGCGCTTCCTCCTAGCTGACATCATTTAAGTGTACGTTTCGTGGTATTTGATGCTATTATACTGCCTGGAAGAATGCACGTTTGTTCCCAAAGCTGCTAGTTGGCTTCAATCGCAAAAGTTGCTCAAGTGTTTTAAATCAAAATAATATTTGTACAAGGCATCATATAGTCACATCCACGTCATCCCGTATTTTAATTGAATTTTTACAGTCGAGCACTAAATTTAAACCATTCGGTTCATTTTCCTAGGCGTTTACCGTACACGTGCAGTATGATACTCAACCTCATATCCACAAGCATGTTTTTCTTCAATATAAAAAAAAACCCGCATCACTACCAGAGAAGTTTGTTAGCAGGTTAATTTAACCTAAATTTTGAAATTAGCATATTTAATAGAATATTTCATCTCACTTAATTGCCGGCAACCCAGGCGATTATTGACATATAATTGATACAGTTATATGAACTTTACCCGTCTTACTAGACTATGTCTGTTCTAAGACAGGTTACAATAAATATATATATAGGGTTATGAAGAAAAATGTTTGAAAATACTTGAGAAAATACATAAGTAATACACAAAATTTCACATTTTAATACAAGTAAAGAATAAATGCAAGGCATATATATAATCAAATATTTAAAAAAAATTATTCCTTTTTTATTTTTTTTACTGCCACTAATACCAAGTATACCCACGCACTGGCCTTGCAAATGTGGGATTTTTTGCCATTTATGCAATACACATAAATTTATATACACGTATTAATTGATAAACTAAAGTTCTTAAAAACTTAAGACAAGATTTTTGTGCATAGCGCAAAGGGTAACAATTATTTTTATAAACAATAATTATTAGCCTGAAACACTCATCCAAATTGAAAAAAACCTTTCCGAGCAAATATAAATGTCGCCATAATTTGTCTCGACGCCATCTATTTGAGGGATTTAGCCGTTACAAGCCTTTCTCATACTAATACAGTTGGTTGTTTACAGGTGAAATATAATTTTTTTTTTTTTTTTTTTACAGTAACTCCACACAGGAGACCAAGGAGGAAACAATTTCCCTCAAGGCCTATATCATCTTTGGGGATGCTGTGTGGAGGATCTTTTAGAGGATAGGAAGGAGTGAACTTGGGTCTTGAAGAGACCCATGTTATAGGATGGAGGAAACACAGAGGCCGGCAGATCATTCCACAGCCGAGTTGTTGAATACAAGAACGAGTCGTAGAAGCGACCCGTTCTCATGTGACAAATGTCAACCATGTGCAAATGTTGGGCGCGCGTTTGGCGTGTTTCCCGACTATGCACCGGTGCCGAAGGATCAATGACGCTAGTTCCTCGGAGCATCTTCCATTAAAATACCGGTAGAACAAGGACAGCATTCCCACCCGACGTCTGTGCTCCAAAGATTGCAACCCATTTGTTAAGATAGGCGAATCTATCAAACGGACTGCCCGTTTCTGCACAGAGTCAAGGTTTTTTTCAGATATTTTGGGACTCCCGACCAGAGGTGGCTGCCAAATTCTACAATGGGGCGCACTTGCGATTTGTACAGGGTCAGCAGTTGTGTACTATTAATAATAAAAACAGTAATTATTGAATGAAACACTAGTATATATTGATTAACTTGGCGGGTTTGCGATAAGCCGACGTAGCTCAATGGTAGAGCATCTGACCGGCAATCAGAAGGGTGCAGGTTCGAGTCCTGTTGGCGACATTTATCTTTGCTCGGAAAGGTTTTTTTCAATTTGGATGAGTGTTTCAGGCTAATAATTATTGTTTATAAAAAAAATTAATTATATACATGTATTCAAATATAGAATATAGAATATAAAAAAATATACACATATAAGAAAAAAATGTTTGTAACCTTTGTACCTAGGTTTATATGTATGTATCAAAAAAATATTAATAAATAATTAAAAAAATGAAAGTAGACAAAATTACCTGAACAGATATTATAAAAAAAACGTAAAAAGCATTATTTAAAAATGCTTAATAAAAATTAAATTAAATAAAAATACGTTCATATATTATTAACAAGAAAAACTGAATCAGATCAAGTAGAGTTTTAAGTAACTTGGTGATGCAATTCCTTTTTGTTTATTAGCCATTTGTTGGAGTTTTACATAACCATCTTAGGTTTTTTTGATTTACATGCTGAGAGGTTTCTTGTAGAAAGACATTGAATATGAAACGTGCGATGTAGGATTCGTGTTTTTTTTTAAAGTGGATTTATTACACACATATGTAGTGAATAGAGGTAAAATATGAAGGTCCATAATATAAACAAATAAACTCAAATAAATAAGCATTACATAGGCATGTTAAAATTTCGTATTTTTACATTATCTATATAATTTAATATTTACATAATTTATTTATTTAAAATAGGGGTAGAATTACCTTTAAATAATATTACTCAAATATCAATAAAGAATGGAATAATATAAGATGCATTGTTATTGTTGTCTATTAAGTTTTCAATTTTATTTCTTTTATTTGATGTAATTATATTTTCGTAATTATTAATATTTTTTTTTACATTTTCGTCTCATATGTTTTTATATTATTATGTAACCTTTTTTAGTTTAATTATTATTATTTTTTTAATTATATTCATTTCTCTATTTATATTGTATACATTTCATGTGATATGGCAGACTGGGTTTGCACTACCCACCCAGTCCTGCTGGATTAAAAACTTAAATAAATAAACAAGAATTATACAACTGTTACCCGTAAATAATTGTATTGAATCTACCAATGAATAAAATAACATAAAATTAATTTAATACGTATTTTTATAGACATAAATACTATGTCAAAATAATTTTTTTTGTATTTATTTGAGTTCCGTGGTGCATTTTGATTCGCTTTTATTGTGATAAATATTGTAAGTACAAGATAGACGAATGTTGGTTGTTCGTATTTATTTGTAATTTTGAGAATTATCATGCATTCTTATAATAATTATAAAGTTTTTATTATCAAACAGCATTTATACAACTTGTACTTAAAATTATCATAAAACATGTTTAGCACATGTATGTATGAAATACCTACATGAAGTAAACAAATGATAATTAGCAAACCGAGATAAAACCGGTACCTATTACATTTCAATGTAGACGTGAGACGTTTCTTTCGGCTTAATTAGTTTTTTTACTTTTTATTAAGGTTGTTGTGTGAAGTTTCGGGCTGGGCAGGATAATTGACGGCCTCCATGGTCGAGGGGTAAGGCTCTCGACTACGAATCCGAAGGTCGCGGGTTCAAATCCCGGCGTGCGCAAGTAATTTTTATTTAATTAATTTGTGTTGTTTCACAATTAATTCATTTAAAAATAATATATAGTATATTTGCGCACGTTCCTGAGTGGAAGATACTCAGTATCGCCCTGGTGAGAGACCACCATTCGGAATTGAAACGTTGCTTGAAATGGCTTTTAGCCGTGTTTGGTGACCAGATCTGAATAGCCAGGTATTTCCCCTTTTCATCACCTTCCTCTCCCCCTTCTCCTTCCCCTCCCCAATACCTTCAGCCTCACAACATTCCCCAATTGGGAACGCCATAGTCTCACTGGCTCCAGACGGTTGGGAGCAGTTTGGGACTCTTGTGAGGTATTCATGTAAAAAAAAAAAAAAAAATCATCTGTGATGTTTATTAAACTTGCTTCGCGTTCGTTTAGAATTAAAGATAACAAATTTTTCTCATTTTGTTTCCGATTTTAACTTTTGCGTTTACCATGGAGGACTATCTGATTCAATTTAATAACCCTCGCTACTGAGATTATAGATTTTTGTTGTAACACTATTTTCAAATATATATTTATATATGTTTCAATATCGGCCTAAGTACTGATTTTGTAAATAGTAACATTTTTAATCACATAAACACGTTCCATAGTTGTGTAAATTATCGCTGAAAACAAGGACAACAATCATTACATAATTTATACTAAAATGTAAATATGTTAGTTGTAAGTCTCTATTCCTAAACCATAGATGTAAACCATTCAACAATATTGTTTAAAAGACTTACCTATTCATAAAAATGTTTGTCACTAGTTGTAAGTCGCTAGCTATATAAGTCTTAGATGTAAGTCACTAATTATAAGTCTGAATTAGGTATTTTGTAGTTATAAATGGTAGCTGTAAGCTATTAGTAATTAATCTAACAAGTAAATTATTAGATATAAGTCTAAGTGATGTGGTATAGGTTAGATAAATTATGTTGTAAAGCGCCTTTGAGGTGATTTTCTGACGAAAACGGCGCTATAGAAAAAATCATTATTTTATTAAATATATTTTTTTAAATTATTGCAATGTTCTGATGCTGTTATTCCAATAGGAGGGAATACAATAATAATATACCCTTTTAGATCTGAACAGAATCTCGATATAGGAAGCTCGACAATCCGGGTGGAGATAAACATCGAACCACTGTTAGTTATTCTTCATAGAAAAGTTGAAAGTGAGGTGGTTTGAGCACGTATTACGAATTCTAGAAGATAGAACTCCGCGGAAAAATTTGCCATTCCAGACTGCAGAGGCTGTGCGAGGAGAGGTTGGACCTGCTATGGACGGATGCAGTTGACGTAGTGCAGGACAGGGACGCCTGGAGGCCCCTTGTCTATGCGATAAGTGCTCAACCCGAGTGGGATAAGATGTATATGATCTACCCAGAATCGTTCTTCTCTGAAAAGTGAAGCATTTTAATGTAGGTGAACAACGTCAGACGTGGTTGATTGTCTGGTGGTTAAGTCGCCCTGCTAGCAGTCGGACAGATTGAGTTAAATATTTATAGGGACCAACATTTTTTTATGTGACTCCTCACAGGATCGTCCCTTTATGTATATCGCTTCCCGGTTGAGCAACGTTGTGAGGCGGGTTAAGGAGGGGGCTGTAGAAAGGGATTTGTTAATGTAGGAGGAAAGACGGATGCCGGTAGCTCGTTCGACATACGAGCCAGTTTACACGAAAACGAGTCAGGGAAACGACCCGTCTCATGAAGCTAAAATCAACTATGAACGGATGTCCGTCGAGTTTCATGCACGTGTACCGACGCGGAAGGGATCAACGCTGCTAGCTCCTTCGAGCAGGCTCCATTTAAATATTTGTAGAATAGACTCAGCATTGCGTCTGTGAATTAGAGATGCTAATCGGTCTGTTAACAACGGATTTTCAATCAGACGAACCACCCTTCTTTGTACAGAATCAAGCAGGTTTATCAAGTCTTTGGAAGCTCCAGCCCAGAGGTGACTACCAAATTCAATTTGTTGGGCGTACTTTAGATTTGTATAGGATAAGCAGTTGGTCACTATTGAAGAATCTGATAGCCCTATAAAAGACGCATAGTTTCTTTGCAGCCAGATTTACTAGGGCTTCTATGGAGCTCCTATACTTGAGCTGGTCTGAAATACTTACCCCAAGAATTTCAATACAGTATTTATTGGGGTGTTCCCATCAAGTTGCATCAGACAGTCATTGACCACCCTTTTTGCCGAGATTAGAAGCGCTTGGGTGTTTGAGACATTGACGCTGATCAGGTCAACTTTTATTCCCAAAGCTTCCCGAGCTGTTCGGACATCAACGGAGGAAGGGGGCTTGTGAAAATGAAAATCATCGTCAAAGTTTCTGTCATCAGCGTGTAATTGTCAACAGTGTATTGGTGGGCATTGAACGAGATCGTTTATGTGTAACAAAAACTGCGTCGGTGACAACACCTTTACAACATGACATATTCATGAACATTTACGATTTATGAATTTCTTGACTCAAACATCCCTTGGACATAATCATTTTCGAACAAATATCAGACCCTTATGAAATTAACACTACGCGTGGTTGTAAATAAATCCAATACGTTGCTGTTATGAAAATTCTACGTAAGCAATTACTTAAACCGAACTAAGAATCAAATATTCTTTCATTTTGACTTTATATTCCAACAAACCATGCCATGTTGTTTTATTACAAGAGCTGTAAATAAAACAACCCTCACTATAAATTATGATAAAAGTTGGTGTTGAGCAAATTGTTCGTAGGCAAAAAGCTTTTATCGATACTTTAAGCCCTCCGAGCTTATCGAAGGTAGTTTGAATAATAAGCAACACGGTAAGCTCTGGGCAGCGATATGTTATACAACAGATCCCTTTCTCAATTTTTTTTTTGTAAATTTAAGCAAAAAATTTTGAATACTCGATTGAAAAGAGAAAAATAAAATACGGTTGTCGAAATATTATTCCTCATTTAAAAATTGAACAATTTATCTTCAAAATTGAACAGGAAAAAAAAATTATTCTCATATAATAATCCGACAAACTCAATGTGATAGTGCGATTATTCAGAACCGATATGTAGGCATTATCTACATACTGTGAGTTCGATTCCTCGGCTGGCTAAGTCCTCCATCATCACACAAGCAACATATTCCGCTTACTTTGGTGGTAAAGGGAGATTTTCGGATATTGTCAGGTTATTCTTAACCCGGGAAAGTTTGTCTTTCTTTTTTTTTTAAATAAATATATGTAGGTAACTTAAGGCTAAATGAAACGTGATATGCGCCCACAGATGGCGACACTTTTAGCATTTTATAAAAAATAAGCTTTTAGCATGTAATACTTGTAAATGTTGAAATGAATTGTTTGTTGGATGCACACGGAATATAAAACGGAATATATTGTTACTGTAGATTTAAAGTTGAAGTCTTTCAAGAAACTTATAAAAATTAAATGTATTATTATAAAACTAAAATAAACACTATTTTTAAAAGTTACTTGAAGGACTAGAGATATATACATAAAATGAATGAATTAATGAATTAATTTCTTTCATTTCAATTCCCCCTCTACACCCGCTAACAATATTCAAAAGCGTTAAATGCTTAAAGGGTTTTCTTTTTAAATATTCATGTGCTTCTTTTAACTTTAAACGTGTTACCAATTATATGACAGCCTCCGTGGTTGAGTGGTTACGATGCTCGTATACGAATCCGGAGGTCAAGGGTTAAAATCCCGGCGTGCGCGAATAAATTTTATTTGTTTAATTTGTGTTATCTCACAATTTATTTATTTAATATAATACATATAGTATATTTTCGGGACGTTCCAGAGTGGTAGATACTTTCAGTATTGCCCTGGTGAAAGACAACAATTCAGAATCGAAACGTCGCTTGAAATGGCTTTAGCCGTGTTTGGTGAAGAGATTCTCTTCCCCACCCCATTATCTTCATCCGCACAACATATCCTAATTTGGGATGCCATAGTCCCTTTACTCCAGACCATTGGGAGCACTTGAGACTCTTGTGCGATACAAAGATAAAAAATTTTGAAAAAACCATTGTAAGTAAAATAAATATTTTTTTATGTGAATACTGCTCTAATCCCAAAATTCCGAATCCAGTAGGACTACGGTATCCCCAATTGGGGTATCGTGTGGCTCAGTGGATCGAAGGTGGGGAGAGGAAAATCACTAAATACGGATAAAGGTTTTAAATCAATATTTTGATTCTCAACACCAGGATGCTACAGAAATTATTCCGTACTCAGGAACGTGCCGCAAATGTAGGTAGGTACTATGTATTATGTTATTTGTATTTAATATGAATCATTTATTGAAATAAGGTTTGCGCAGCCGGGTTTTGAATTCATCACCTTTGTATCCGAAGCAAAGAAACCGGGGTCGTCAAAATAGATTTTTATTTAAAAAAAATATATTTCATGTACGGTTGATAAATGTTTTGATTTAAAAAATAAATCCATATTTTTTTATGTCGATGTCGGTTAGTTTTGTGTAACTGTAGTTTGTTTGCTGATATACCGTGAAAGGACCGTAAAGTGTCCCGCCAGGTATATTTTATTATTCAAAAGTTTGTTTGGGGCCTGCCGCCCTTGTTTCAGCCCACGCTGGGGTCCTGGGCATTATTTTTTTGTGTTATTTAAAAATAGTTTTATAATGAAAATGCTCTAAGAATCTAAACAAACGAAAAAGTGATGATGAGAAAAATACATGCGGTAATCAGAAGGTTGATTCAAGTAAATGAAACTATTGAATTTTGGAATAACGTAGTAAAGATGATAAACCGGATTGTGATATATTATTATGGTTACAGTATTAGACCGCGTATTCACCCCCGTTAGGAGTTTTAGGGGGCAAACTCAAAACCACGGACCACAGCGAGCCGGGTCCAGGATCGCCACTTGCGTTGGGGAAATGGGGACAATGTAGAACACGCCGTATTGAAAAAATGTTCGGCATATTGATGCAATACGAAACAAAAAACATTTGCTCTATATATAACCCAAAACAGATGGACACAATAAGCTTGAATACAGTTCACTAGTAGTACAGTCAATGAAGGTAATAAGAAAACAGAAAATTAACAATTGAAAAAATTTACCTATAACAGGGAGTATTTTCACGAAAGTCCCCAATCTTCCCCTTCCGCTATTTTTTTTAAGAGTTTTAGTCACGTTTAACCGCGAAAGACTAATTTTTCAGCGAAGGTGTATCAACACTTTTTTAAAGTAGACTAAACATGCTACAATTCGAAATTAAGTCGGTCTCTGAGGATCTAATATCGTCTGAGATACAGCTGTACAAATAACGAAAAACGATTCTGTGTTTTTAATCTTACCTATTTTTTAGAGTTTTTGTCAATTTTGATCGTGAAGGACTAATTTTTTGGTAAATGTCAAAGTGAATTAATATGCCAGGATTTAAAACAAAATTGGTCCACGGGAACCCAATAGCGTCCAAGAAACATTTATTCTAATAACGATTCTGTGTTTTTAATCTTACCTATTTTTTAGAGTTTTTGTCAATTTTGATCGTGAAGGACTAATTTTTTGGTAAATGTCAAAGTGAATTAATATGCCAGGATTTAAAACAAAATTGGTCCACGGGAACCCAATAGCGTCCAAGAAACATTTATTCTAATAACGATTCTGTGTTTTTAATCTTACCTATTTTTTAGAGTTTTTGTCAATTTTGATCGTGAAGGACTAATTTTTTGGTAAATGTCAAAGTGAATTAATATGCCAGGATTTAAAACAAAATTGGTCCACGGGAACCCAATAGCGTCCAAGAAACATTTATTCTAATAACGATTCTGTGTTTTTAATCTTACCTATTTTTTAGAGTTTTTGTCAATTTTGATCGTGAAGGACTAATTTTTTGGTAAATGTCAAAGTGAATTAATATGCCAGGATTTAAAACAAAATTGGTCCACGGGAACCCAATAGCGTCCAAGAAACATTTATTCTAATAACGCAATATTTTTCTCTCGTCTCATGTATTATACGTTTTGACATTAGATTCGATTTCAGTGGACCTGAAAACCCCCAAATCAGAATTTTAAACAAAATTCACAGAGAATTAAAGAAATTAAAAATGACTAACGACGAAATTGTATATTTTGATGTTAGATGCGAGTTAAGTTCACCCCTAAACACCTTAATCCCGATTTTGAACGAAATCGGCAGAGAACTAAAAAAAAAAAAAAAAACAGTCGATAAAGTTATGCATTTTGATGTTAGATTTGAGTTCAGTGCAACACCAAATACTTTAATTCCGATTTTGATCCAAATCGGTAGAGAACTCAAAATTCAAAATGACTTTTGATTTGAGTTCAGCACCCTCCTAACATGGCTTATGCCTTTTTGAACCAAATCGGTGTGAATACCTAGAAATTCAAGATAGCCGCTAAAGCTACGTATTTTTGATAGGCACAGATCGGCATACTTAAATATGCAGTCGGGGGCGTCACGATTGTAAATTATATGGACACAAAAAATGTATAGATTTTAAAAATCATTCGTTAATTCCTTAGTTTCGCTTTTGACCGCCTGCACAGATAACGTTATAGATCGTTGTAGATCGTCTATTTTTTCCAGTGCACAGGTCTTATATATTGTGCCGTATAATAAATTAATCATTTTTTGGCTCATCTTGAAGAACGTTGCAAAGAAATGTGAATACAAAAAAAATACCGATATGTATGTAATTCCTACTTTCCGTAAGTTTGGTGGTAGTCTAACAAATGACTTCCCAGCTATTCATGATAAAACACACAAAAATATCGAATTTCAAATAGACGTCCACTCGCTCTGAAGGTCTTCTCACAACTGATTTACTCCGGGTTTTATCAATAATCGCGCGGCCTAGAAATTCTCATACGATTTTTTTATTGCAGAACAGAATTTAAAAATTCTGAAACTTTGAGGGAATTTCTGTGAAAATCTACATTTACTGAATTATTTTTAATAAACGCTCTTGGTTCTTTATCTTATTAACTCTGAGACTATGGAAGGATTTTAATTAAACATGTTTGTAATGGGTGCAGTTAACAAAACGGCGACGGCACTGTCGCGCGTTTTACTTAAAATTGCAGTAGGTATTTCATATATAATGTAAAAGATTACAGTTTAAGAATTTACGTCATTGAAAACCTTATACACTTTCGTAACTTTCCGTTAAGAATTTGTAGATAAATTATGTGTTGTATTGCTTACGTTAGAATACTGCGAAGTGACGTTTAGCGCCGTATTTGAGTCTTCCCCTTAATTATTGAAAATAATATTAAAAACTTTCAAAACGAAACATGAAACCAAAAAAAACATATAAAAGAAAAAGATAACGATAGCAACTGGGACTCAAACCCAGGACTTCATCTTCTATCTGGGACCTTGCGCTCTAATCCATTCCGTCATTTTTATCGCTACAGTACTTCGATTTCCAAGAACTGCGAATATCATCTTCAATTAACTGATTGTATAAATCTTTAATTTTTACAAATTTATTTGATTTTGCAGATACTTAACATTTAACATTTACTTGGTACGTATTATATTACGATATTATAAATAGATTTTATTTCTAACTAATTACTGTTTACCCGGCCTTGTTCGGGATTTTTTTAATATTTAGAATAAAGTTATGAAGGTGTGTATTCTTGCTTTTCGTTTGGGTGCCATAATTTATTGGTAGCGAAAGTAATGCCTTGTGGCGACTTTTACTATCTCTAAACAAAGAAACATTAATTTGTAAAATTTATTTCATTCCAAACATTTATTTTTTGAAATATGTCTGAATGAAAAAGTTTTTAAGTAGGTACCTACTTGCGTTTTTCATTTTGAAAACATTCTACCCTAACAAACCTTTTTCTTTTGAATATGTAATAAGTGGATAATCAGAGTGGTATATCTATGACCTAACCTCAATACAAGATGGCTGGTTCAATGTTTTTCATACTAATTTTAAAACGTTAAAGCAACAGTTTTTCATATTGGATTTCATTCAAACTACTCTCTAAACCTTTCCGTCACTAATAAAAATAAACTGTGCTCTCTAAGCCTTCTCTGTACTAATAAGAACAACCTGTGCTATTTTAAGTGAATCCGGTGTAGTAATTTTCAAGAAAATCGAGGACAGACAGACAAACAGTATTTTTTATATATAAATATAGAGATAGAGATAATAAGTAGCTTATGGAAAATAGGTATGCATATACTTACATGGTATTTGTTTTCACGTTCTACGAAGGTAGAATGACCTGACTTTTGTTTTTATTTTTGAAACAGGTGTTACTTTTATTACGTTTTCAGGTAAAGCTGTGTAATTTATTTCAACCCACACCGGTTTAGGAAACACCCTTCTTTCATTAGGACGAAAACTTTTTTTTTTCAAACGCTGGAAAAAAAAATTACCAGTCATGAAGAGAAGTGAAGTAGTGCAATGAGAAGATAATAAATGCGAAAAGTATTTGAGGTCATGAAGATGGATTAGAGCAATCTACTGATGACATTAAAAATGAGACAAAATCGTTTCATTTGGTTTATTATTCTGTTACACCACAATGGTACTGCTTTATACAAACGCGTGATTAATTAAACAATTAAAAAATATTAACAGAACCTAAACACACAACCCCAACGGTTTCTTTATCCGAAATATAACCAGATTTACCGACCTCATATTATATTAAAATTATCTTTCTCATTGAAACAACAAAACCTTTTTATGGAGCATTACGAAACCAGTAAAACTTTTAACCCCCTTTCAGAGCGCGAAAACCCTATTTATTTTATTCTCTATTGTAAAGGGTTTCTTTACTTTAGTTCGTTAAAAAAGTTGACGATGTAATCCGCCCATATTATGTCTGGGTTCTATTGTTTTTCTTTTTTCTTTCGTTCTTTTTTTATTCCTATTTCGCGGGGTTTTCTCGCGGAAACTTTTCGCGGGAAATGCGAAATGGAGAATTATTATTATGAAAAATAACCATCTTGAAAGTATAAGTACAGGTTGTCCCGTTTTTGCAGTGCCTTAAGAGCCTTATATCATTTTTTTCCTGAAGGTAAGTTCATTTAGGAATAATGATATTATACTTGTTATTCCAGCCTACCTTTGTTGTGCGGCTATGGCAACATTTATTTTGGAGACATATATTGTATTTATTATTAACGAGGACCGTACCAACTTTCATTACAACACGGAGATCTGACGCAAATCCTATTTATGAAATAAATAAAATTCCGTGATAATATTACTTAGGTATTAAATAATATTATATATGAACTATACGTGCCCTTCGTCACACAGCCAAGATATTACGAGTTTCGCCCTGGTCAGATAAATCCCTTTAGAACTAAACGCCGCAATTTAAAAAAAAATATATACATTAATTTTCAACTTACTCGTCTCCATTCCCTCGCCATCTTTTTCGGACTCCAACATTACCTACATATGGTTAACATGGATGCATATTGAGCAAATCTAGTGGGAGTCATGAACCTTAGCAATGAATTTGATTTACTTTGTTTTTCTTAGAGAATAGATAATTATTTTTTCAATATCACTACCAACATCTTGTTATCTTTATTTGTTGTTTATTTTATTTTTACAAACGTTCATTTTCAAATATTTTCCCAAATAAAATTAATAAAAAAAGAGCAAATACAAAAACAAAAAGAATTGATGATATTTGTGATTAATTTGTAGAACTCAACATTATTTATAAAAAAAAATAATGTCCTCTTATGCTTAAAAATAAATTGCTTTTGAGTGGTAATTTGCATTCGGCAGTCGGAGTTATTATCAAAATGTGTAAGATTTTTCAGATTTAGCGAGACAACCTGTATCATTATTCTGCAATACCGCTGGGGAAGGAAATTGAGTCAAAGTTGTCACAACGCGGCAATTTCGTGATGGAAATTTCAGGCTGTTTTGGTCCTACGCAAGTGTCACCCCTAATGGTCTTTCTTTACTGTCATTCTTCGGGACGTTCTCCCTTTTCATTAGTCCGCTAGATGAAGTGCTCCTAAGTGTTTTGGTTGTTGGTGCCTTCACGATGCCGCCTCCCGCCATGGGGAGTCTGCTTATATCATTGACTTTTCTTTTTAATATCGCCTTAACTTTAGAAATTTTATTAATGACGAGATATTATCTCTCTCGTGATAAATCATCTTGAAATACACAACGATACCTTCTTGCACTTTTTTTTTATCAACGGTACTTTATTTTTACACAAAAATGGTTTTGGCATTAAATTATATAATTTGGAAGCTTTCGAAATAAAGAAAGCCTTTAAAAATGAATAGTCATTTTCTGAATAACCAATGTAATTTGTTAATTGATAAACTAAAGTTTTTTTTTTAAGACAAGATTTTTGTGCATAGCGCAAAGTTCTCGGAAGGTTTTTTCAATTTGGATGAGTGTTTCAGGCTAATAATTATTTTTTATAAAAATAATTGTAACCCTTTGCGCTATGCACAAAAATCTTGTCTTAAAAACTTTAGTTTATCAATTAATAAATATTTGACAAGTCAAAACATTTTTCACCAATAAAATGTAGACATAATTTGTCTCGACGCCATCTATTTGAGGGATTTAGCCGTTACAAGCCTTTCTCATACTAATAAAGTTGGTTGTTTGCAGGTGAAATATAATAAAAAACAGTAATTATTGAATGAAACACTAGTATATATTGATTAACTTGGCGGGTTTGCGATAAGCCGACGTAGTCAGAAGGGTGCAGGTTCGAGTCCTGTTGGCGACATTTATCTTTTCTCGGAAGGTTTTTTCAATTTGGATGAGTGTTTCAGGCTAATAATTATTGTTTATAAAAACAATGTAATTTGTCCTACAATAGTATATTAGATGTATTTACCGTTAACTCAAACTTTACCACTTCCTCTTGATCCCCCCCTTCTTTGACGTTCTATCTTATTCTCTTTTGTGTGTTTACCGTTCTATTATATTTCATCGTCTCTCTGTCTCATTATTCAATTTTATTTTATATTTTGTTTCCCTCTTAGTTTATTTTGTATTATGTTCAACTTATACACAATTTTACAATGACAAAGATTGGGTTACGAAAAACTTGTTGGTCATAACTATAAAATAAGTTAGTGGTTCAAAAAAAGTGTTTTATTTAATACTAACAATACTTTTTTTGGTTGAATGGAATAAAGAATTTACTTTGATGTTTAATTTTAATTTAATTTAGTTTAACTATGTTGTAATGATTGTCCATCGTTCTACATAGGTAAAACAACTAGAAATATAAATATTAGAGTCACAAAACATTTAAGATGCTTAAATAATAATAACTTCTCAGAATTTGCCAATCATCTAATTTCCAAAGATCACACTTTTAACAAGGACACAGGGGTTACAATTCTTCACCGTAACAATAAAAGCAAAACAATTGATAACTTAGAAGCACTCGAAATTAGAAAATCCCTGAATAATAATGCTAGTATTTTAAATAACCAAATTAACTTATCTTTTAGTCCCATTCTTAATATTTTTCCAATAAATCGCTCTGTTCTTCCCGGAAATCCTACAATTACCCCTACCCATTTGCTTACCCCCCACTCCAACACCTAAGATTTATATGTCTTGTCAATATTCTATATCATAAGTTAGTTTTAATATTCTCCTGATGAAGGAAGGGTGCTTCCGAAACCGGTAGAGTTTTAAAAAAATAAAAGTGGTCTACAACAAATTTATGTGTTTTTTATTGTTAATTTTGGCGAGTCACAAAGTTAATGCTTTTTAAAAATATGTAAAGAATTTAGTATTTAATACGATATTAACGTTTCGGTTGTACCCGCCTAGTCAGAAAACTCTAGTCACAGTGCGACTAGTACGTCATCCGGTGCTGTAATCTTATACAAGGCTAGGGGAAAAAAATCAATGAATATGGTACCGTAAATAATTAAAGCTTGTAATTTTTCAATTCTAATGCATCACTTGCTCGTCCTGATTATTTTTAAGAAGTATTTTATTCCTAATTATTTAATTTGTAGGAATGTTAATAATTTGTGTAACTATTTTTTTAATTCGTTCTTAACCTTGTATGGTATTCCAGGGGACTAGGAACACCTGCTCTGTGAACGGAAAGGGGGTATTAGTCAAGCAATAAAAACAAAACAACCTACATCCACTATCGTAACGTGGGATTGACAGAGATTAAGAGAAGGATTAACTTGACTTTCCCTTTCCATGTGTACATTTTTTTAAAACCAAAAATTAATAGAAATATTCCCTGATTAAGAATTACCTGATAATATTTGAAAATACTCTACTACCATCACAGTAGGCAGAAGATGTTTCTTGTGTCATGATGGAGGACTTAGCCAGCCGAGGAATTAAACAGGGTGAGACCCAGATGCGATGCCAACTCATCCACTGACCGGTCGATTACTTCATTCAGCTGCACAATTTATTCAGTTCAACATTCCCAAAACAATTAAAGATACTCCGACTGACTCAGGGCAGTTTTAACTATTTTATAAAATCACAATGCAAATGACAACTAACCCACGATTGTTTAAAAAGCTTAACTTTCAAATAGGCGAATTGTTATATTGGGGTGTGTCAAACGTCATCGCTTCAGCGCCATTTTGTTGTGCATATAATGGTTCCATTAAACGTCCATTCTCGGCCCGTTTTAGCTTCAGACCAAATCGTTATCAGAATGACCGTTTTGCTTGACGATTTATCTATTTTTGATCAAATCACAAAACAGGCTGAGAATCAGCTTTTAACCTTTACGTACCCGAAGTAAATTAAAATACGTACGATCCGAAGAGGGGTCACTAGGGTCCCCCATAAAATCGCAAAGCGACCGTGACTATTAACGTTCCTTTTGCCCTTTCCAGTAACACTCCGATATTAGTTACTACCATTTTAAGCGGATAAGGCCCATCTTTGACTAACAATCATTAAATAATTTAAAACGGTAAAAGAGATAGTATGAAAGCAAGCATGACTAAAGTATATTAATTTGGCCCTTTCCATTAAAATGCATCTTATACGAACGAATTTGGGGCGAGAGATTTTTTTTAAAATTCACATTATGATACAGGAGAAGTAATGTAGTCAGAATTTGGTAGATATTATTTAATCCATTGAAAAACAGTTTCGAGAATTTCATTATATAGACGATTACCGAAAAACTTTTCAAGGATTGCCTAAATTATTGGGTATGTGATATAAAATACAAATTATATATGGCACAAAATTCTCGTTTGGGGTAAGTGTATTACCCCATTTGGAACGGGAGAGCTAACGTGACAGTTCAATTGTCAAAAAAATAAAATGGCGGCGATTGGGTATTCAAACATACCCTTCCTTAGTATTTAGAAAACGGTTACCTATTGTACGCTTAAATACTTATTTATACCTGATAAGGACGTTCTTTCTAATGCTGTATTTTGTTGAATAAGCCCGTTCTTGTTCTCGGAAAAGATCCCGTGATATATTACGTAAAAAAACAACCTCCGTAAATTTTTTTATTTGTTGTTGGTTTCTAAGATTCCGCGACAAGCCAATCTCGCTGAAACTCTTTCAGAATATTATACCCACCTATTATACACAATATACATACAACGCGGAGACAAACATCGCGTTTGAATAATATAAAATTCAAAGCATAAACATTTTCTGAATGCTAGCCGAATACAATAGATGCCTCAAGTGGGGGAAAATTGAAAAAACATTTTCGTTTCCCGGTGTAACTTTGAATTTCCTAGTTACTTTTGTACGACAGAAATTCTCCCGAGACGCCTTCATTCCAATATCGCCCGAGTGGATCGCGTCGCTCCTCCCAAACAAAACAGACCATTTTTATATTTTTATTCCGCGAGGAATGATAAATTTAATATTACGGAGCGTAAAAAAGGCCGTATGAAGAAGTTTGAATCATGATATTTATTATTTTATACGCTAATGAAAATTCTTTTTACGTGTTTTATTCGAGATGCCGTAGAAAAGTTTTTAGATTGTTGTCGTGAAATATTTAATTACGTTTTGTGAAATGAACCAACATCTTTCATAATTTTCTGAGAAAATTTTATTCTAGAAAGCAGAAAAAAACCTCACTTCTCACAGTGACGTGCTTTTCTTTAATATAAGAGTACCCACTTATTCCCCAAAAGTTTTTGTTACATTTATAATGTAATTATTTCTCAGGTAGGTATTATAAAATGGACAATATCGGTTTGCGCGCGCACCCTGCCGAGGGTAGACGATTATTGTTGGTTACTTGGTCGACAACGTTCACGTCGAAATAAATGGCAGCGTGAATTCGGGCAGAAACGGCTTTCTACAATCTTTCATAGCCAGGAGAAAGGCACCACGACCAAACCTAATGCTACAAAGCTACGGATCGGCACATGGAACATCACCAGTGTAGCGAATGGGCGTTTAAGTACTAGCTCGAGATTTTTAGTATCTCATCGACATAAAGTAAGGGTGTCAGTGTTGAGAACAAATGATTGGGATTTATATAAATTGGGAGTAAATGTATCCGTACATGCATCTAATTTCTTATAAATTTTAAACCTACGAACATTGTAATCGAGTGGAAGCCAATTAGTTATAGGATTAGTACTAATTGTATTTTACGAGTTTAGCTGGTGGACGAAGCGTTAACTTTTATTCATACGAGTATGTACGCGCGAAATTTTATTGGTGAATTTCAAATATTGATAAACCTAATCAGTGAAGTGTTAAAGAAAATGTTAAGAAAGGAGACTATATGACGCGAATGTGAATGGAAGAAGCCGAGGACGTCCAAGGAAGACGTGGCACGATCAAGATAATCAAATACTTGAGTTGGGTCGTGTCAGAAGCCGAAATAACACAAGAGAATGTATGAGACGTTGTATGAATGCGAATGTTTTATTTCATTTTTTTATTTACATTTTACAAAATAAAAAAAATACAATGCAAAAGTCCCGATAAATCACTATTTTGTAGTTTGTCTAACGGAAGCTTGTAGTTCAAACTCAAAATTTACAGATAAGGTTACATAACATATATATATATATATATATATATATATATATATATATATATGTATATATGTCTTTATAAAATTAAAATAAAAAAAATTAAAAAAGCATATCTAAAAAACTTAAAATATAAATATTTCTCAAGAATCTTACCCAAAAACATTTTTACAAAAAATATATATGAAACCCAAATAAATTAAATAAAAACATAAATAACAAAAATAAATCATACATAAAATAATATTTCCTTATTATTTAATACAAATAGTTTCTATCAGGTAGCCAAGTTTTCAATATATTTATTAATTGTTTAGTTTTAATACAGTTTTTATTTCAGCGTATTTTTTACGAAGCTAGTGTATACCAGGATCAAGATGTTTATCGGTCCGTCCTCTCTGCCTATCCCTGCAGTAAAACGACGGAATGGTTAGTTAGTTAGTTAGCTAGTGAAGTGTTAGTTAGCGATACAAATAATGACTACGTCATTTTAATCGGGGGTTTTAATATGCAACTCGGTAATGACACTGTCATGTGGAATGGGGTTTTTTTTATTTTATTTTTTTTATTAGGTTAAAAGAAATACATAAATATTTCACTTTTTTAACTTAACTACTTATTATTCTTAACCTATTTTAATACTTATATTATATTAATTGTTTTTGTGTTTAATTAGTGGAACTCTAATAATTATTTTTTTAAAATTGAATGTAAATCAAATTTAATAATGTTATTATTAAGTTCTGCTAATATTTTTTTATTTATTATTATGACAGCTGTTTCGACGTTCAATGGCCTTGACCAGTTTGAAAATGGCCTTGAACTCGAAACTACTGAAATAATATTAAAAAATACTTGCAGAACTTAATAATAACATCATTAAATTTGGTTTACATTAAATCTTAAAAAACTTATATAATATATCATATTATATTATATTACCTTACATTATTTATATACCTTACATATTATTCCCATATTACATATTATTCCCATATTACATATTATTTCCATATTACATATTATTCCCATATTACATATTATTCCCATATTACATATTATTCCCATATTACATATTATTCCCATATTACATATTATTCCCATATTACATATTATTCCCATATTACATATTATTCCCATATTACATATAATAGCTATATTATTTATTATTCTTTTATATTATACATTGGTATTTTGCTCACTTATTTTGAGATTGAACAATTTTTTCTAAATGTTCTGACTCGATTCTCTGTTTTCAGGCTATCGGGAAGCAGATTGTGTATATACAACCTGTTAATTATAAGAAATTGCTAAGTTTGGGATTACAGAAGTCGATTCTCAGGGTGCAATGTTGTTAGATTTGTATGCTAGCGATAGTTTAATGATCTTAAACCCTATTTCTAAACGCAAAAATATTCACAAAGTAACCCGACAGAATAGAAGTGCAAACAAAATTAGACAATCCCACAATTAGTTAATGTAAAAAAAATGACACGCTGTGTTTTAAACATACGAAGTGTGTTCAAAAGGAAAGGTGAATTTTGAATTTCCGCGGACTGTGTACATTCGATTATCGATTTTTTTTTCTTATGTTGGTACACATATGTTTATCATATGTTAGCAATATCAGCCATTTTGGATTAGTGGTTTGTTTTTGACAACTGGAAAGGTTAGTTCGTTTTCTGAGGCATCATCAGTGCGATTGAAGTAAAATTTTAGATTTGCTTTATTTTCTATGTCCTCATCAGTTTTCCTTAAAAAAATCCAAAAAATCGATGTTTTTCGATTTTTTACAAAATTTGTTTTTAGTAAAAAATCGAAGAAAAAAAAAACGTGACTAACCTTTCCAGTTGTCAAAAACAAACCACTGATCCAAAATGACTGATAATGCTAACATTTGATAAACATATGTGTACCAACATAACAAAAAAAAACGATAATCGAATGTACACAGCCCGCGAAAATTCAAAATTCACCCTTTCTTTTGAACACACCTCGTAATATACTAGCATCAGCAATTTCAATGTGATCACTTTTGGACCTTTTCTACCAAACGATGCCAGCAGTTAAAAACAATCTTAAAGACTTTCCTTTTATTTGGAATTCGTAGAATTTAAAGAATAAGAAACTCTATTTTAATCCGAAAAAACTACCATTTCATACATATTTGCATAATTTAGGGGAAGTAGACTTGCCTAAATTTACATCTGAAGAACATAACTTATCGGAGAGCGTACATTAATCTCGGATTAAAACTTCCTACACATGTTAGTGAATTGTCATCCAATTTACGATCCTGAAATTACTATGATGGTTTTCCCAAAGTAAAAATCCAATCTAATGATCAACGAAATGCATATAGTAATAAAATAAATAAATCAATAATACGCCATTTTAAGACATTAAAAAATATGTAATTTCCATATTCAACGTTCGAGAATCAAAAACATCACCTTTTTTACATGTACGTGCCAAATTCAACGACGTTTTCTCAGACGAAAAAGTCTACTTTTCTACAAACCAATTTACCAAATGTGTCTTGAAAAAAGCTGTCTAGGTTACTCCCTACCTCTGCTACGCGTTATTTAAATCTGTCACTATGTATTATACAAATTGAATTTATTTTACTTTACGCTTTTCCAACTTTCATCTTTTTACAAAATTATCCTGAAAAAGCATGGGATAACATTTTTTTTACTGTCTTCATTTCTTTATATAGTTCTTTTTTTCTCTTATTATGATATTGGTTATCTAGCATTATTTTTTCAAATATAAATAATTGTTTTATTAAATAGTGGACAATAGCCGGATCAACGCGGTTCCAAATGTATTATTATACGTTTTATATATACCGGCGGTGTTATTCCCTTTAGAAATTAATTTAATTAAGCTAACCACAAAAAAAACATACTTTAGAATGCAATGTACAAGATGGACGAAGTTTGGCAATAACATAAAATTAGTCTTGTTTAATCCTTCACTTTCACCACTTGAATTGATACTTGAAATTTAAATATCAAAGAAAAATGGCTTAATATGTTATGCTCAAAAGTTCGTTTGAGAACTTTACATGTCTCAAGAGCTGAAATCATTGACAGGTTCTCAAAGATATCTCTGAAACGTGATATTACGTACGAGTATCTACCAATACGTCGGACTTCTTGGAAGAAGAGATAACATCTTGGAATCACTTGTGTTAGGAGGGGCTGAATTTCGCATACGTGATGGAAGTTCCGCAAGACCGCTACAACAATGGTTACAAGTTCTACAATGGGGAGGCTTGTCAAGGTTATGAATGCCGGATAATCAGGATGCTCAGCCACGAGGCACCGATATGTAATAAGAGCCTTCCACAATTTTACCGTAGCTAACGTGAAAGCCCCTTGCTGTTACATGATGTTGTTTTCCGTGTTAGTTAGGTACTGGCAACCTTACAATATTTTTGGTTGAATTATTATTTTTTTGTATCCCATAGTCTTTATTAAGGTGTAATTTTTCGTGTAATTGAAAAATATAAAGGAAGTTGAGAGATGTAGCTGACAAACTTTAACCGGCAATTCCTAACCTTATTTAGAATTAAAAATTTAAAAAATTCAATTTCAACCAAAAAATATATTTTTTTACATATCGTCACTCAGTCAAGTACTATTCTAACTCCCCGCCTAATACCTACTATTTTTCCGTTTTTAAGTTTTAAGGCGGGACAAAAACACCGCATGCCAAAATGTTATCTAATTTTTTTACTTCTAATAAGCTCAGGAATCACTGGTTAAAGTAGGTCAGGCACGATTCTTAACTTTTTTTAAAAATAATGGGTAATTAGGAAAATGTAAGATTTAAACTTCTAATCTTTAAATTATATGAAATACATTCCGAATTGGCGGAAATTAGGTGCAGGTTGAAAATGAGTGAAAGCTATTTTGAACGTTTTACATAAAATTCCAGCACCACTTTCATAAATAATTTTAAAGTTTACAGTTTGGGGATTATTGTCTTTTGAAACCTTATACATTTTTCCAATTACCCATACAGAAATTACAGATAAATTTATCGTAGTATTTCTTTAGTTAGCAACCTGCAAAGTGTGTATTTTTGGGTACTGGCTATTCATATTAAAATAATAATAAAATATTAAAATTTTTCTATAAATATGTCTTTATCAAAAAAATCTAACGGTTGGAAAAAAAAGGTCCTCTATTCCACATCACGGATCGAACACAGTTTAAAAGATTCAATGATTTCGAAGGTTTAAGCATCGATTTCAAAGATAACCTTAAATAATGTGTAGTATAAGAGTACAGTCTGACATTTTATAGTGGACAAAAAATGAGTAACGTTTAAAACGTATTAAATGACAATATCAAGATGGCTCATAGGAAGAATATTGCAAGTTTAAAAAAGCAAAATGGTCCACGTGCATGTTTTTCATTTTTACTAAATGGCACCCAGAAATCGGTGTTACTTTCCGAAATGAGATGATTATACATCACATTTTAAGAAAATTTTATGTTTGAACTTTTTTTATTTAACGCTTTGCAAGGAAAACAAAGGATTTTTTTTTTGTTTTTATCGAAAGTTGTATCGAAATAATTATTTATTACATGTTAAATAAACAAATAAAATTCTGTGATCAGGAATACAAATAAAAAGGTATGAAAAATGAATTATCATGTTTTACAATGTTTCTTAAACACGAAATGTCTAATTCGAATTTAAGGAATAAAATTTACAAAGACATACCTAGTTACCAACTTAGTTGGTATTGCGATAGTAATTAAAAAATGTTGTACCACTTAATTAATTGTCTACATTTTATTGCCGAGCCATAGTTTAATATGGTTGCATGCATTACCCACGTTACAAAAATCAATCGGAAAATAAAACGAGTTAGTGAATATATACTAAACTTCCATTGGTATGTAGGTAGATAGGTACTCGGTTTGTATTTTGTATTTCGAGAGTACATTGGTACAATCACCGTCATTGTTTCGATTTAAATGAAATCCAAGGATTAAAATGCAAACAGAGGGGTCACCGCAAGCTGAAATACTCCCCATGGCAACTTGAAACTTCCAGTCCCCCCGCTAGATGGCGGTTTATTCCTGTCACGTTTTGCGGCGAGCTAACTTTGGGAACGGCCAAGGGGAAGGATAATAATTATTATTGTGGGGCCTTCTTATACGAGTATTATTTAGCTTTGCGTATCAGACTGGAGTTTTGCACGCAAATTAAATTAAAATAGTGAAGTTTACAGTTTTTTTTTTTATTATTTCGTTTTCTGTTTTTAAATAATGATAATGCTAATTGAACAATAACTCAAAACTCAGTTTTTATATTAAAAAAAACTGCAATGTTCGCATAAAGCATTGACGCTGTGGCTTGCCACAAGTAGTTCCTTGTTTTATCTTTTTTATTTATTGGAAGGAATCCTTTGTCATGTTGCTTCTAACTCCAATCCCGAAAACTCATGAATAAACTTCAAACCCATATTTTGACTAAATCTATGGGCTAAGTTAGTACGTATATAAAGAGAACATTCGAAATAAGGAACAGAAAGAAATTCGACATTGAGTGTTCCATGAAATACAGAGTGTGCAATTTCCATGGAAAATACCATTTTGAATTTAAAACGTAATTTTAGTAAATATTTAAATAAATCAACATCAGGTACATATATTATCTAACTAGCCACAAATTAAGGTATAAGACACAGAAAAATCTATTTTTCTTGTCTTTGGGGAAACCAAAAAAAAATTACTTTTTAACCATTCACTGATTGATTTTTTTGTTTGTTTTTTTTTCCAGTACAATTTTTTTTATTGCTCAATCTTAAATACCAGTATATTTCGTTTTTTTTTCTAAAGTAAGTTTTCATAGTTCAAATAATTTTCAAAGTTTCAATTTTTCAAAGCCCGCCAAAACGTTCCAAACCTATGGCCGGTCGGTGTTGATAAGTTTTGAGGTAAGAATGTCAAATGTCAAAACAAGGATGAGCTTTACCATAAATAATCTTATATTCTATTCATCGTAAGCCATAACTAAACACAAGTAATAAAATGATGTACCGTTTTAGAAACTTTAACTCGAAGAATAATAATAGTATTGAGCATTAACATTGTCATAATATTCGTATTGATAATTGGTTTGCTCGTCAATACTCGAATTTCTATCATTAATAATAGTTTTTTTTAATATTGAACAACAATTAAAGAGTTTAAAGTCACCCAAATTAAGTTAAAATATCGCCAAAACAAAAATACATATTTAAAATTCAAAACGAAGCTGAAAAAAATATTTTTTTTCAAACTAATCCAAAAACAGAATGCGCACGTGACGTCAGATGTTCCAAATGTAACTGCACCAACATAATGAGGTGTTTTGATAAGAATTTCTTTTTTCACATTTAAATAACGATTTATAAATTCCAATTTACATAATAATAAAAAGTTATATATTCGGAATCGACGTTTGCTGATCTACATACAAGCCATTATATTTTTCACTGGAGTTCCTTATTGATATGTAACAACGTGCTCGTAAAATTAAGGCAGGAATTACTTCAACAATAAATTATTTATATTGATCCGACTGCGACTGGGGAGAGGAAGTCAGCGAGACCTAAAACTCAAAACGCAATAAAAATACAGAAGACATCTAAGTGTTTCTATCATATTTACCCTGATGCTGGACACCACACATTTGAAACGTTGGCTGAATAAGGAGGAAGTACAATACGACTCATTATGACATTATGATAATAGAAACAATACGAAACACGGAAGCGTGCAAACTGTCGCCGAGCTACGAACAAACTGCACGGACTACTGCAGTAGTTTGGGTGAACATTGTTAGTGACACTTTTGTGCGGGCGGTCTCATCCTAATAATGCATAATATATGATCGGTGATGATCATCATGGATATCATAATTGACCGGTCGATGACTGAGTTGGCATCGCGTCTGGGTCCAACTCAGGTGTCGTGCGTTCGATTTCTCGGCTGACTTAGTCCTTCATCACGATACAAACAACATATTCTGCTTACCATGATGACAGTTGGAGATTTTAAAATGCTATCCGGTTATTCGTACCCCAGGAATGTTCTCTTTCTAAAAAAAAATCTATGTGATCGGTGATGAACATCATAATACTTTTGGCCGTGAGAATCTAAAGTAAAATTTTATTAATTTTGAGGACGGTTAAATAATGTCCCATGTTCTTCTACGAATCATCTCTTAAACCAAGCAACGTAAACTTTAGAGAAATAAATCATCTTACGAAAGTCGTTACTTAATAACTCAGAAATCCTTTAAAACCTCGCCGGAATTACACATTTATTATGAAGGTGGTGGGATTAGAGAAGGGACACATTTACATGACAGTTGTCCCGTCCAACTAGCTCTCTCTGGCGGCGCCCCGGCGAAGTTTATTCCACCTTGTCACTTGCCAGAATACTGCCCGAATTAAGCCAAGTCCTTTCAGGCATCAAACTGCCACTTAGCATCGGATCCTGTTGCCAGAACTTAAATGACTAATATATATTATGTAAGGGGTTTAGATTTCTTGACCCGATGTTGTCTAACGTTGATAAAGGCTACCCTTTAGAAATATTCCTTAAGATCCTACTTCAGCGAATTTCTTTATAATTTTTTAATGAAAGTTTCGACCCATTCCATTGCAAAATCAAACTGAAATTCGTTTATAATATTCTGTTCGTTTAATTATACAAAATATACCACTTTAACACATAAATGTAAATAATTGAATTACTAAGTAAATTAAAACCGAACTAAATAGATATTAAAATAAGGTGACAACGAGGGAGAGGAGATATATAAATGTATATTTAGTTTTATTTTTTTTATTTCTTATAAGTTGCATTACACGTATTTTACAAAATATTAAATTAAAGGGTATTCTTGGTCGTGTATACCTTATCAGAAATCAGGAGTTCTTGTGACTGATAAAGGAGCCACGATTCTTAAAGCGAATTTCAATTGGGAGGTTATTGTAATTTTGTATGGCTAGATAAATATAATGGTTTTGAATTTGAGTTGTTTTAAAAGTAGTTTATTTATTGAGTTTTTCTTTAAGATTTTTCTTTCTACACATTTTTATAAGAGAAACTTGCTTATACTCATATATATATATATTTTTAAATGTTTGTATATTTGTTGGAAATTTTTAAATTGAATATCACGTGAAACTGCAAAATAAAGCCCCGAACACGGGTTGAGCACCGAGAGATACTAAAATTGTTTGTTAATATCGTTGTAAATGAATTAATATATAAATAATTTAATGTTTCCCATTTCATGAATTTTTGTAACAACAAAAGAACTCATTACGTGCCTTATTGTGAATTATTGGAAAAATCCAAAAACTAGAGGGACAAAATTTAGTTACGTAATTATACGTAAGAAACAATCGATACGGGTTGTTATGAATAAGGACACCCTAAATAGTCCAGATGGCACTGATTCTGTTTCTTTGTTTGAGAAAAATGGCTTTGTGTAATTAAAAGTAATTCTTGAATAATTTCATTAAAAAATCGATTATTATTTATAAATGTCGATTCGTGATCACACAAGTTCTATAGTATTTCATTTTAATTAAAGGCTATTGGCGAACTCAATTGGAATGTGTTTATCGGAGTGAGTTTGTTTCAGTATTGGTGCCAACGAAATTGACGCGCTTGGTGTATAGGTTTGGAAAGGGGCGGGCACTTTTGCGTAAGCGTGAGCGAACAGCAGTATCGGTTAAAATAACAGGCGACAATAGGTTCTATGGTGAAAATGAATCACAGCATATCTCTATGTATTCTATGATGTGAGGTTGGTACCATTGCATTCGGAACATTTGACGTCATATGTCTCTTCCGCGCGTATTCTGCTTTATTTGTTTTGTTTTGAATTTGAAATACTAATTTTCTAGTTTTGGAGAAATTTAAACTTAATTTTGGTGGTTTTAAGCATTATAATTGTTTTTCAGTATAAACATGTTATGATAATGTTAATGATAAATACAATTGTTATTCTTTCAGTAATTTTTTAAAAAGGTATACGATCATATTAATAGTTATGGTTTACTACGAATAGAGTATTAAATTATGTACGGTAAAGCTCATCCTTGTTTTGACATTTGCTAGTCTAACCTCAAAAACGACTGGCCATACATAGATTTGGATCGTTTTGGCGGGCTTTGAAATATTGAAACTTTGAAAATTATTTTAACTATGAAAACTAAGGTTAGAAATAATATATTGATATTAAGAAAATCATTATTCACATTTTTTTATATGGACTTGAGTTCCTTATTAAAAAGAAACATTTTTAGAGAACGAAATAATATTCGTAAGGTTTTACTTGGAATATGTCGTGTAAATAAAACCTGAATTCATATATCTACATGTGAATTCAATTTTCACTCTTGGATACTTTAATACGAGGAAGCATAAACATGAAAATGTACTCTTTCCTGCAGATTTCCTGAAGTGGCATTATGTAGCTAATATAATAATATTACCCGAAGCACCTTGAATAATATAATATCTCTGAGTGTTCCATGAAATACAGAGTGTGCAATTTCCATGGAAAATACCATTTTGAATTTAAAACGTAATTTTAGTAAATATTTAAATAAATCAACATCAGGTACATATATTATCTAACTAGCCACAAATTAAGGTATAAGACACAGAAAAATCTATTTTTCTTGTCTTTGGGGAAACCAAAAAAAAATTACTTTTTAACCATTCACTGATTGATTTTTTTGTTTGTTTTTTTTTTTTTGGATTGTACTTGTGAGAAAATAATATACATATTTCATATTTATTAAATATATATTTTTTATTATTAACGTGTACTGCTTTCCTAGGTACATGAATCAGTTTACATTAGGAAAGAATATACATTGCACAAAATTGTATACTGTACAAATCTGTAAAATTTGTAAAACTAGCTGATATGTACCCGACCTTTTTTTTTTCTTCTTTAGAATAAAGTTATGAAGTTGTGAATTCTTACTTGTCATTTGGGTGCCATGATCGATTTAACAGTAAAAGTAATGCCTTGTGACGACAAGAATCAATAAATAATTTTATTTTATTTCAAATATTTAAATTTTTTCAAAATGTATCTAAAAAATGTAGTTATTTAGTGGTACCTAATTATTTTCCATGTATAAAATATTCTACCCAAACAAACCTTCTTTTGAATATTTAATCTGTGGCTAACCAGAGTGGTATATCAATGGGCTAACCTCAATGCAACATGGCGGGTTCAAACTTTTTCATATTAATTTTAAAACGTTATGGCAACAGTTTTACATATTGGATTTATTTAAACTACGCTCTAAATCTTCCCGGCAATAATAAGAAAAAACTGCCTTATTTTTAGCCAAACCTGTCAATAATTTTCGAAAAAATCGAGCACAGCTGAGAAATATTCGTTTTTATATATTGAGACGATATATGAGGATATTAATATTAAATCTCAAATGAAATACGAGACAGAAAAAGCAACGATAGTAAATATAAAAGGTAACAATTGGATATGAGAATCGAACCCAGGACCCTGTATTACCGGAACTATCACTCTAACTATGGAGCACTAAGCGCTGACCTGATTTTTGGGTCATTTTATTTCATATTTGTTAATATTATCTTCAATGAGGTTCATAACACTCAACAAGTTATTCCAATAAACGAAATAGTTAATTATTTCAAATATGTTACAGTGGGTAATGTAGGCTTAATTAAAGTATTGGTATTTTGTTAGTTGAAGAAGAAGTAAGAACATTTAGCATTTTGTTCCCAAAACTTAATTTCTCTGGTGGTGAAAATATGTGCTAGTTTCTTCAATAAATGCGTAATTAATATGCGGCGTCATTATTAATAAATTATTTTGAAATTATTTGTTTGCACCACCGTTTAGAATATAAATATCAACATGTTTCGGAAGCGAAGCATCTCTTATCAGAATACACAGAATACTAAAAAAATAATAACAAATATAGACAAATAATAAACACAGAAAAATAGTCTTCTAATAATACGCGAACATGAATAGAAATTAATAATAAGTGATGAAAGAAGATAAATAATTAAATAAAAATGTAAATATAATTGAAAAAAAAATTATCACAATATATTAAATTTCGAAAATTAAATTAATTTTATTATTAATATGAATGAAATCAAGAAAATAACAAGTGCACAAAAAATAAAACAATAATAGTTTGATTACAAAATAATGAGTATTTGAATGCAAACATACTCGTACAGTTTACAAAGTATTTTTTGAGGGCGATGTACATTTTTGCAAAGGCATTGTGTGTATTCCTTAAATATCTGTTGAATCATCTTTGAGCATAGTAAAAGCGGACTCAAATGGTACCTGAGAACAAAGCATATTAAAAAAACTTCCCCGTTAAATGTTAGGTAGACATAACAAAATTCAGGAACTGGCGGTAAAATATCTAAAATGCCATTTACCTTGGCCAAAAAATTACCTATTAAAATGTTTTCAAAAATTGCATTTTCTATTGTTAAACTGAATAGAAAGTTTCACATTCACGTGAATCGTAAATTATTTACGATGTTTCGTAACATTTTGATTAAAAAAAAAAACGAAATTCGTAAAAAAATCTTGCAATCGTTATAAGACTTTTGTAAATTTAACACAAAAAAAATTCAGACATTTTAAAACTGCTCGGAGCCCACTGTAGTCGCACTGACTAAATCATCATCAGGGTTGAGAAGATTTTGTAAAGATTATTTTAGTTCGCCACTTCTTGGCAACCGGGTTGTTAAGCAAGCACTAAGTTATATTTGAAACGATATTAAAAGCGACATTAAGTATTTTTTTATTATCTTACGCCTGTTAGTCTCCATTAAATTAGGCATTTACCTGTAGAGGCAGATGCTACTGCTACAGTCGCGAAGCGAGTCACTACGTCCTTGTTTACGACATGTTTTGGTTGAATTATTTACTTGGAGCTTTTAATGCGAAGTTATGTCCCGGATAGGAAGCCGTCTCGGAGGAACACCTGTAGTCTGTACTGTACGTGCACCCGTATTTGTGGTAGTCAGTCTCTGTGGCATTTGATCTGGGAGCAAATCAAATCACCTAGCAAAGAGGAAATGCTTCCTGGTATAATTTTGTCTTACTATTTAAATATGATTTAAAGTCACGATTTCATGGTAAGAAGAAATAGAAAAACGTTTAAATACTTCGTCCATATTTTTATGAAAAAAAAACACAACACATTTAGTGATCTAAACTATATACCGGTTATATTATCGTAGATATTTGTTTATCAGATGGCTTTATTTACACCCATACCTTCTTGAAAAACATCATTTTATGATTTAAAAAATAAAACAGTAACTTTGTTTACGTCACTTTTATTCGTTACCATATATACTTTTGCCAACCGGGTTTCGCTACTACCGTAGCAGTATATAACGAATAAAAGTGATGTAAATAAAGTTGTTGTTTAAATAATAATGTCACATCACCAAGTTACCACTTCAAATGAAAATATGAAAATATCATTTTATGAGATTATTCATTATATCATTATATTATAGTTCGACAGTCAAAGCATTCTTTAAAATATTACATTTGTGTAGTTTGCACTAAATAAATACATAAATAAGATAAATAAACATAAACTAGGAGATTTTTAGGGGCTTGAATAGTGATGGTTTGATGTGTTCTCCAAGCGTTCAACCTTAGATTAACCCAAGTTTTAGAAACTAAAACATTTTGTATAATATTTCTATTTTTGCAAGTGTTAATTAACATGAAAATAATATTACAATATAAAAAGTTAACTAATATGAAACAATTGTAAACATATCATAATGCTTTAACTACGATATTACAACTAAGATGGGAAAATCTTGGAATAAACTCATTATCATCCATTGTTTACCAACCTTTTATTATATAAAAAATATAAAATTATATTTACCTTAAAAATAACTGTAACCCATCTAAATGCTTTTTAAAACCAGTTTTAAATATAAATTAATATTATGAATAAATTAAAAATTACCATACAAGTGAAGTTTTATTAAATCATGCTATAAAAATACTGAAAAATATAATCTAAGTAAACACATGGTTTGTTACCCCTGTAACCCAAAATTGTATATAACCCATAGTTTAAAAATTAATTGTACCAGTGTGAAAATAGTCGCCATAGGCTAAAACCGGTCACGGTCAAAAATAAAAGTGGAATAGAGTTTAAAGTGTATTTTATTTAATCATTACATTTTGTATAGTTTTTTCCCCGGTCATCTATTAGTCGTGTCACATGCTCAGAATAGTACCAATTGAGATTGGAGATATTCAGTTTTTTTATTTCGTTCTTTTAGTGCAAATATTAATGAAATTACAGATTTGTAATCTGATTCTTTTAATTGAGCCATTTATGCAGTATATATGCCATGCCAAAAACTCTGTAAATGCATTATGGGACATACAAAATAAGATTGGTTTTTCGGTCTACCGTATTTTGGTAGAGCAATACTTTTACGTATTTTTAAGGAAGGGTAATTGGTCATACCTACCTCAAATTTAAATAATAATACATTTTTTATAACAAGCTAAAAAAATTATGCTATCCTCACTGGAATTTTTCAAAGATTGGTCGGAGTTACCAGTGAAGCATGTGGTAATTATATTTTATTGAATTATTGAAAGTAATAAATTAATTAAAAATTTCTTTGTAATCACCACTTTATTAATATATACATATCGACATGTTTCGAAAGCGAAGCTTTCCTCATCACGAATATACAAAATAATAAAAAAACAATAATGTCAAGTATAGGCATAGTAATATAAGTATAGTAATGTAAGAATAGACAAATCATAAACGATTAAAGTTGGTAAGTGATTAATCAAAAATTATAATAAAAAATACTATAAAACATTGAATAACAAATTTATATTAGAAATTAAATAAAGAAATTGTTTTTATTATAAATAGTAATATGAAGATAATTCAAGAGAAAGCGGTTTTAAAAAAATATTTGATTATTAATAATATTTAATTAACTAATAATAATAATTGGCTTGGGTACAGGTATATCGCCCGTAGAGACGCAAGAATATATATTTTTTAAATTTCTTGTGAACTCTTTCGATGCACAGAACGTAAGTTAGTTCGCGTGGGGCCCAAATGATAGAAATCGACTACAATACACTCAACACCAGCGTATTGTAATGTTACAGTGGTTATGTCGGCCACTAGTCGGAGACTTGCTTCTCGTCAATTCGTTCGTCTTTGTACTTCGCCTTTTCACCTGGGGGAGGCGCAGCTCTTTTCATGACTCTTTGTGTTGGCAATTTTTGTTAGAGTCCTGGTTTGATCTCTGAATGTTAATTCTATATATTTACTTGAACATTTTTTTTTCTGAAACCGTCTTAAAACTGTTTACTTGTCATTCAAAACAAAAAAATAAATAATGTAAATGGGACGACTAAAAAAATAAATTATTTCCATTTTGTTCGCTAGCTTTAAAATATGTTTTGATCTATCCACAATATTAAGTCTTTAAAAATGTATCTAATTGAATCTCCCCTACCAAGCGTGAAACGTAACAAATAATGAAGTGAATGAAAACCCCTCTTAGAATAATTAAATCTTCAAACCTACAAATTAATCAGTTTATCAATTCAATAGATTTTACAAAGGCTTTAGCTGTAACTGGTTCGAGTATTTGAATAGCCTTTCACATGTAAATGTTGGAAGTTCTTGTTATTACTAATTTGATCGGAGCTTCGCATCGGAAATACATAAAAGCTATTATCACTGAATGTGGTTCGCTTAACGAAATGCAATGCGAACGTTTTACGAGCAGATTCAATTAATAAAGCTTTTGGTATAATTTATTTTATTAAATAAAACAAACGCTTTGTTATAAATAACTAATTTATTGTATGTTTACGCCAACCGATTTTGCTTAGATCAAGCATCGTCTGGATAAATGTAAATAATTAAATTAATAACTATAGAAAATAATTCATAGTTATCGTGTATATAGGTACAGAAAAAGAAGTAAGATTAAGAAAGGGACGCTTAGATGGTTTGGGCAAGTGGAGCGAATGAACGAAGAAATTAGTGTAGGAAGAAGAAGCCGAGGACGCCCGAGGAAGATATGGCACGATCAAGTGAATCAAATACTTGAGTCGGGCCATGTCAGAAGTCGGAATGATGGAAGAGAATGTATGATACGATTGATGAATGTGAATGAAGCAAGAAGTGTATGCCAAGATCGAGTCGTTTGGCTATCCGTCCTCTCTGCCTCCCCTGTAGAGAAACGGCGTGATGGTTAGTTAGTTAGAAAAAGAGAGAGGAAAATACAAAAAAGGGGAAAGTAGATTTTTGTTAATTTTTTTACTCTGCATTATTTTCTTTAGTTACTATATTTGTCCTGACTAGGCTTGATCTAAACGAAACCGGTTGGCGTAAAAAACAGTAAATTAGTGGTTTACAACAAATTGTTTGTTTAATTTAATATGATTTCGAACCACAAAGTAATAGCTTCTTATGAAAATATAATTTATTTTAATTTACTTTATTAGTTATAAAGTTAATAACAGACCTAAATACCCGGAATCGGTAGCATGACATGACCACGGAATTCTAGATTCTGGGATATTTGCGAGACTGAGACTGAAGTGAGGAGGGAGGAACACGGAATAGGGGATGAAAGTTTTTGGTTCCTAAACATACCTAAGGAAGATATTGTATATAACCCATATTTGAAATTTTGGCGAAAATTAGTAATGTTCTTATAAAAAAATGGTATCTTCAACCCACATAATTCCAAGTACATTTACATTATTTTTCGCCTTAAAATCCAATTTTCAAGAAACGTAAATTTTCAATCTCGTTTATTTCGAAATTATGGTTTATGGAAAAACAATATCTTGGTACACTCAAACTTTGTTTTAATCACATTTATTTTACACGTCTACCGGTTTCGGAACAACCGTTCTACCGTCAGGGCATGTGTATACTTACAATTGTATACACTTATCTTGACGTTGTTCCGAAACCGATAGGCGTGTAAAATAAATAATAATTGTAGAAAATAATATTAATATTACCTAAATGAAACATGAAAACGGAAAAAAAAACGACAGAAAATAAAAAGATTTCAGTCGCATCTGGGACTCGAACATCCGGGGCAACCGCTTAATAACCCGTCTTTTTGATTTCTGTCTTTTATCCCGTTTTCATGTTTCATTTAGGTTATGTTAATATTATTTTCTACAATTATTAAATATTTAAATGAGGTTTTAAATCTCAATAAAAATAATTATTAATTAAAAAGTTTTTATTTAATTATAATGGATAACCACAAAGAAATAGCTTCATTCGGTAGTAAACAATATCTTGGCATTAAGCAATCGATTTGCATGTTGTATTAAAATAAATATTCACGAGATACTTTGAGGGGAGATAACTTAACCTTCGCGGAAATGTGTTCAAACCAATGGGTGGGTTTCGTAGCCATGAAGTATAGTGTATTTCTAGTGGTGTGCATTGCTCTATGACCAAAATCAGGCTGGTAGTTTTACAAGTTAGCGTATGAATGTGGTTGTCTCGTACAAGAAAATAATAAGTGTACTGTATATATTAGAGCATGCTGAGAACAGAACTTTTTGAATTATTGGAAAATATCGAATAGGGTCGAAGATATAAGCTGTGAAAATGCTGATATTTTAGGAGAATCTCGCCGGCCGGCCGA